>MU725941.1:9629-64335 GCA_026770625.1 Nicotiana glauca
ACAAAATGAAGAAGACGAGTTAGATAATACTTACCCAAGAAGGTTTGGTGAAAAAATGCTCTAAAAGTCGCCTAGGAGCTGTGGAGAAGAAGGAGTTCGTGTATATTTTGAATGAAACCCGTCACTGTTATGTTTTTGGGCATTTAAATCACTGGGCAAAATTGCTCTATGCGATCGCGGGAAAGGATCGCATAGAGTAAGGCCTGCTGTGCACTACGATCGTGGAGATGAGGTTGCGATCACATAGAAGAAAAAGTAAAGGTTGGGATTTCATGCAATGCGATCGCGTAGAGTATAATGCAATCGCATAGGGGAATGAGAAGAAGCTGATTTTTATGCAATGCGATCGCGGAGAGAAGAATGCGATCGCATAGAAGGATTTCTGGACCCCTTATGTTTGTTATTTGCGATCGCAACACTTCTTATGTGATCCCATAGAAGGAATCACTGGGCACAAACAACAACTATTTTCTACAACTTTTCCTAAGTTCAAAACACTCCGAAACACTTCCGAGCCCTTGGGGCTCCTAACCAAACACACACTAACTCAACAACATCCTACGAACTTAACCGTGCGATCAAATCGTCAAAATAATATCAAAAACGAGGATTCAAACCTCAAAATCATTACTTTTTTATCAAACTTCATAAACTTTCATTTTTAGAGATTTAAGACCGAAACACGTCAAACAACGTCTGATTTCAACCAAATTTCACAGAAACGTCTTTAAACACATATAAGACCTGTACCGGGCACCAGAACTAAAATACGGGAACGATACCAACATGTTCTAATCCATTTTCATTTTAAATTTCCTTAATGATTCAGAAAAATAATTTATTTTAAAAATTCATTACTCGGGCTTAGGACCTCGGATTTCGATTCCGGGTATACGCCCAAGTCCCATATTTTTCTACGGATCATCCGAGATCGTCAAATCAAGGGTCCGAGTCTGTTTACCCAAAATATTGACCAAAGTCAACTTTAATCATTTTAATACTAAATTTTAGCATTTTGTTTACAGAATTTCACATATAAGCTTGCTGGCTACGTGCCCGGACTGCGCACGCAAATCGAGGTGACTAAAAATGGGCTTTCCAAGTCCTCGAAAGCACGGAAAGAGAGAGAAAACAGGTGATGACCCTTTGGGTCGTCACATTCTCCACATCTAAAACAACTGTTCATCCTCGAATGGACAAAAGAAAGAAGTACCTGAGTCAGGAAACAGACGAGGATAACGGCTCCGCATATCAGACTCAGACTCCCAGGTCGATGCCTCAGAAGGCTAACCTCTCCACTAAACACGCAATGAAGGAAAACTCTTTGACCTCAACTGTAGAACCTTCCGGTCTAGAATAGCTACCAGCTCATTCTCATAAGACAGATCCTTGTCCAATTGGACAGTGCTGAAATCTAACACGTGAGCTGGATCACCGTGATACTTCCGAAGCATGGATACGTGAAACACCGGATGCACGACTGAAAAGCTAGGCGGCAAGGCAATATAAGTCACCTCTCCCATACGATCGATAATCTCAAATAGACCAATGAATCTAGGGCTAAGCTTGCCCTTCTTCCCGAACCTCATCACGCCCTTCATAGACGACACTCGGAGCAATATCCGCTCACCAACCATGAAAGCCACATCTCGAACCTTGCGGTCTGCATAACTCTTCTTCGTGGATTGAGCTGTACGAAGCCTATCCTGAATGATCTTGACCTTGTCCAAGGCCTCCTGAACCAGATCCGTACCCTATAACTGAGCCTCTCCCGGCTTAAACCATACAACCAGAGATCAACACCGACTACCATATAAAGCCTTATAAGGAGCCATCTAAATCCTGGACTGGCAGATGTTGTTGTAGGCAAACTTCGCTAAAGGTAAGAACTGATCCCACGAGCCTCCAAAATCAATGACACAGGCTCGGAGCATATCATCCAATATCTGAATAGTCCGCTCGGACTGTCTGTCCGTCTGAGGATGAAATGCTGTGCTAACCTCGACCTGGGTGCCCAACTCTCGTTGAACTGCTCTCCAGAAGCGCGAGGTAAATTGCGTACCCCGGTCCGAAATGATAGATACCGGCACCCCATGAAGACGAAAAATCTCTCCGATATAAATCTCAGCTAACCTCTCAGACGAGTAGGCGGCTACAATAGGAACATAATGCGTTGACTTGGTCAGCCTATCAACAATAACCCAAACTGCATCAAACTTCTTCCGGGTCATCGGGAGTCCCGTAACAAAATCTATAGTAATTTTCTCCCACTTCTACTCGGGAAGCTCAATCCTCTGAAACAGTCCACCAGGCCTCTGATGCTCACACTTAACCTGCTGACAATTCAAACATCCACATATACAAGAATATCTTTCTTCATTCTGTGCCACCAATAGTATTTCCTCAGATCCTGATACATCTTCGTGGCACCCGGGTGAATAGAATACTGGGAACTATGGGCCTCCGCTAAGATCAACTCTCGAATCCCATCAACATTGGGCACACAAACTTGCCCCCTGCAATCTCAAGACACCATAATCATCTAAGTTCACCTTCTTGGCACCTCCACATTGCACCGTGTCTCTCATGACACACAAATAGGGATCATCAAACTGCCGATCACGGATACGCTCCAATAATAAAGAACGAGCGACCATGCAAGCTAACACTCGGCTAGGCTCAGAAATATCCAATCTCACCAATCGATTGGCCAAGGCCTGAACATCCAAAACAAGCGGTCTCTAGCTGACCGGAATGTACACAAGACTGCCCATGCTGGCGGACTTCCTACTCAAAGTGTCGGCCACCAAATTGGCCTTCCCCGGGTGTTACAAGATAGTAACATCATAATCTTTCAACAACTCCAACCACCTCCTCTGCCTCAAATTCAACTCTTTTTGCTTGAACAAGTACTGAAGACTCTTGTGGTCAGTGTACACCTCACATGTCACACCATATGGATAATGCCTCCAAATCTTCAAAGCATGAACAATGGCTGTCAATTCTAGATCATGAACCAAATAGTTCTTCTCGTGGATCTTCAATTGCCTCGAAGCATAGGCAATAACTCTGCCATCCTGCATCAATACTGCACCAAGCCCAATACAGGAAGCATCACAATAGACTATATAGGGCCCTGAACCTGTGGGCAAAACCAATACCGGTGATGTAGTCAGAGCTGTCTTGAGCTTCTGAAAGCTCGCCTCACACTCATCTGACCATCTGAACTGGGCACCCTTTTGGGTCAACCTGGTCATCGAGGCTGCAGTAGATGAAATCCCCTTCACGAACCGTCAATAGTAGCCTGCTAACCCCAAGAAACTCCGAATCTCTGTAGCTGATGCTGGTCGAGGCCAGTTTTTGTCTGCCTCAATCTTCTTCGGGTCCACCTGAATACTCTCTGCTGATACAACGTGACCTAGAAATGCAACTGAACTCAACCAGAACTCACACTTTGAGAACTTAGCATATAACTGACTATCCCTCAGAGTTTGAAAAACCACTCTAAGATGCTGCTTATGCTCCTCCTGACTGCAGGAGTATATCAGAATATCATCAATAAATATTATCACGAAAAAGTCCAAATAAGGCTTGAACACTCGGTTCATCAACTCCATAAATGCTACTGGGGCATTGGTCAACCCAAATGACATGACCGGGAACTCATAATGCCCGTACCGAGCACGGAATGCTGTCTTAGGGATATCAGATGCCTAATCCTCAACTGATGGTAGCCAGATCTCAAGTTTATCTTTGAAAACAGCTTTGCACCCTGAAGCTAGTCGAGCAAATCATCAATCCTCGGTAGCGGATACTTGTTCTTTATCGTAACTTCGTTCAATTGTTGGTAATCAATGCACATGCTCATCGAGCCATCCTTTTTCTTCCCAAATAACACCGGTGCACCCCAAGGCAATACACTGGGTCTAATGAAACCTTCTCAAGCAAATCCTGCAACTTATCCTTTAACTCTTTCAACTTTGGCGGGGCCATGCGAAACGACGGAATGGAAATTGGCTGAGTGCCCAGAGCCAGATCAATAAAAAGTCGATATCCTTATCGGGCGGCATACCCAATAGGTATGAAGGGAAAACCTCAGGAAAATCCCGAACAATAGGAACATAATCAATAGCAGGGACCTCTACGCTAGAATAGCGAACATACGCCAAATAAGCTAAACACCCCTTCTCGACCATGCGTCGAGCCTTCACATATGATATAACACTGCGAGTGGTACGACCTGGGGTCCCTCTCCACTCTAAATGAGGCAAATCTGGTAAAGCCAAGGTCACGGTCTTGGCATGCCAATCCAAGATCGCATGATACGGGGAAAACCAATCCGTCCCTAATATGACATTGAAATCCACCATATCTAAGAGCAAAAAGTCAACACGGGTCTCAAGACACCCAAACACTACAACAAACTCAGTCGACCACTATAGAATCACCCACCGGTGTAGATACATAAATAGGAATACTCAAAGCATCACTAGGCATGACCAAGTATGGTGCAAAATAGGACGACACGTACGAATACGTAGACCCAAGGTCAAATAGCACTGAAGCATCTCTATCATAAACCAGAATAGTACCTGTAATAACTGCATCTGAAGACTCAGCCTATGGCTTGGCTGGAAGAGCATAACACTGGGGTTGGGCCCCACCTCCCTGAACCATATCTCTGGGACGATCGGCTACTGGCTAGCCTCTACCTCTGGTGGTCTGAGCTCCATCTCTATGACCTCTACCTCCACCTTTAGCACCCCTGCCACCACCTCTAGCTGGCTGGGCAGGCTGTGGAACCTCCGGTGCCTGAATCATAGTACGAGAACTCTAGTGCTGAGAGTTGCTCAAAGATTGAGGGAAATACCTGACAAAGTGCCTCGTGTCTCCACACGTGAAACAAGCCCTCGGCTACTGGGGATAATGGCCCTTGAAACTCTGGAGCGATGGTGCACTGATAGGTGCTGATGGCGAACTGTAAGGTTGCTGGTCAGAATAATGCAGCTGAGAACCATGACCCCCTGAAGTACCATGAGAAACTTGAAAAGCTTAATAAAAAGGCCTAGGAGGATGGCCTCTACCATAAGAATCTCTACCCCAGACGAGGTACCACTGAATCTGCCTGAGTGATAGGGCCTCTTATCCGACCCATGACCACCTCTCTATGACAGAGCCATCTCAACTCGGCGGGCCGCATTGGCCACCTCCTGAAAAGTAATCTCACTCCTGGCTCCCATAGCCATCTGGAGACCAATCGGCTGAATCAAACCATCAATAAACCTCTACACCCTCTCTCTCTCTCGGTGGGTAGTATGACAATAGCATGGCAAGCTAGATCAATGAACCGGGTCTCATACTAAGTGACTGTCATAAAGCCCTACTGGAGGCGCTCGAACTGCCTGCGAAGAGCCTCTCTCTGAGTAACGGGGAGAAACTTCTCCAAGAATAACTCTGCAAACTGGTCACAAGTCAGAAATGGCGACCCTGCTGGTCTGGCTAAACAATAGTCCCTCCACCAAGTCTTGGCGGATCCTGATAGACGAAAGGTGGCATAATCGACCCCATTGGTCTCCACAATACCCATAGTCTGAAGAACCTCATGGCAGCTATATAATAAATCCCGGAGGTCCTCTGAAGAAGCACAGCTGAATGTGCTTGTGAAGAGCTTGGTGAACCTATCCACCCTCCACAAAGCATCTGCGGACATAGTCGCTCCATCACCGGTCTAAGCCACTCTACCCGATTGAACTGCCACCGTTGGCTGCACCACTGGAACCTGAACCTAAGGAGCTACCTGCTCCGAAGTACGTGTAGCAGGAGTCTGAACTCCTCCTCCAGCCTGAGAGGTGGCTGGTGCTATTGGAAGCAAATCCACTCGAGTGACGCTCTACATAAGGCCTAATAATCTGACCAAAGCGTCCTGAAGAACTGGGGTGGCTATAAACCCCTCTGGGACCTGATCTGGGCCCATCAGAGCTACTGGAGCTAGAACCTCCTCGTCATAATCAACTTGAGGCTCCGCCACTGGGACTGCAGCTCGGGGCTGAGCTCTGCCCCTACCTCGGCCTCTGGCACAACCTCGGCCTCGCCCTCTGCCCCTTATAGGAGCTGCTGCTGGGGGCTCGGGCTGCTATGCGATAGAATAGAAAGCACATGTTCTCACCATTTGCGAAAGAACAGAGTAGAAAGACAATCAGTATTTGAGAAACAGAATCGCACGACAAGAAAGAACAACAGTGAAGTTTTCCTAACTCGGTAGTCTTTGGGGATAAATACGGACGTCTCCGTACCGATCTCTCAGACTCTACCAAGTTTGTCCGTGAGTTGTGAGACCCATGTAACCTAGTGCTCTGATACCAACTTGTCATGACCCGAATTTCCCACCCTCGGGAGTCGTGATGGCGCCTACTATTAGGAGCTAGGCATGCCAATTATTAATTACCTCTTTTAGCAAACATCAACAATTTTATAAAACGAAACATTTAATAATATAAGCGGAAGTCTCAAATATAAATAAGTAAAAGAAATGCGGAAATTCCAATACAAAACTCTACCCAAGAATTGTATCACAATAATCAAGAACTTCTAAGATTACTAAATACAATAGATTGAATGAAGCCATAATCTATTTGTTTCGGTACAACAAACTGAAATAAAGATAGAGGAGACTCCGGGCCTGCGGACATCAGCAAGGCTACCTCGGTGTCTCTGGACTAAAGGTCTACTCCCAATCTACTGCTGCTGTCCAAAAGCTACTCCAACACCCTGATCTGTGCAAAAGAGCACATAAGTATAGCATCAGTACAACCGACCCCATGTGTTGGTAAGTGTCTGGCCTAACCCTGGTGAGGTAGTGACGAGGCTAGAACCAGACTCCAAATAAACCTGTGCAGATATTTATATAAGTACAATGGAAAAACAGCGGAAAGTAAACAATTAAAGCCGGGAGGGAGGCATGCTTATGGGGATAGTAGATAGAAACAGAATATCATGAATAATAAAGGAAACTACATCTGATTAATTCTATCATGGAATAAGGGAAAAACAAACCACTTTCACTTGCTTCAATTTCCTCTTGTTGTTGCAGTGCAACCCGATCCCATTTCCTCATATCTTGTGGCAGGCGTATCACCCGCTCCCATTTCATCATATCTTGTAATATAATATCACAGAGAAATCCCGACAAGGGAGTAAAGTAATATAATAAATTTCCTGGTAAGGGATCAAGACAATCTAATAAATTTCCCGGCAAGGGACAAGATATCAAATCAACTATCCCGGCAAGGGAAATCCAGCTATAACCAAACTTATTCAATTTCTACTCAACACAATTAATACCAATGCTCAGTCATAACAAATACTTGCTCAGTTTTAAAGATCTTCAACAAAGTTCTCATAAGCATCAATTAAGAATACAATAATTTAGTGATTTAGGACTCACGGTCATGCTCGAACCCCAACGTATAGATAATCGTCACCACGCCTATATGTCGGACACAAAACAAAGCAAGTAGCAAGTAAGACTCACTCCTAATCCCTTAAGACAAAGTTAAACCGAACACTTACCTCAAACTTTCAAGGCCAAATCAATCCACAACAATTGTTTTCCCTCTTGAATTCGGCTTCAACTTAATCAAATCTATGCGATAACGACTTTATAACATCAATAATAGCTAAACAAATCGAACCCCATGCCTAAATATAGATTCCCAACCTTTCTTCCCAAAATTCTAAAAATCAACCCTAGGACCGCTTGGTCGAAACACGAAGTTCGGACCAAATTCATGGCACCCATTCCCCCATGAGCCCGAATATACAATTTATTTTCAAATTCGACCCTCAAACGAGGTCTAAATCAAAGAAAATTGAAAAGCCCTAACCCTACCCCTTTTCCCCCAATTTCAACCCTAGATTACATGTTTTAAGCCTAGGATTTCAATAGATGATGAGACAAAATGAAGAAGACGAGTTAGATAATACTTACCCAAGAAGGTTTGGTGAAAAAATGCTCTAAAAGTCGCCTAGGAGCTGTGGAGAAGAAGGAGTTCGTGTATATTTTGAATGAAACCCGTCACTGTTATGTTTTTGGGCATTTAAATCACTGGGCAAAATTGCTCTATGCGATCGCGGGAAAGGCATTGCGATCGCATAGAGTAAGGCCTGCTGTGCACTACGATCGTGGAGGCGAGGTTGCGATCACATAGAAGAAAAAGTAAAGGCTGGGATTTCATGCAATGCGATCGCGTAGAGTATAATGCGATCGCATAGAAGAATGAGATGAAGCTGGTTTTTATGCAATGCGATCGCGGAGAGAAGAATGCGATCGCATAGAAGGATTTATGGACCCCTTAAGTTTGCTATATGCTATCGCAACACTTCCTATGCGATCGCATAGAAGGAATCACTGGGCACAAACAACAGCTATTTCTGCAACTTTTCCTAATTTCAAAACACTCTGAAACACCTCAGAAACACTCCCGAGCCCTCGGGGCTCCTAACCAAATATACACACTAACTCAACAACATCCTACGAACTTAACCGTGCGATCAAATCGCCAAAATAATATAAAAACGAGGATTCAAATCTCAAAATCATTACTTTTTACCAAACTTTATAAACTTTTATTTTTAGAGATTTAAGTCCGAAATAGGTCAAACGATGTCCGATTTCAATCAAATTTCACAAAATCATCTTAAAACACATTTAAGACTTGTATCGGGAGCCGGAACAAAAAAGGGGCCCGCTACCAACACGTTCTAATCCATAATCATTTCACATTTCCTTAATGATTTCAGAAAAACAATTTCTTTTAAAAAATCATTACTCGGGCTCGGGACCTTGGATTTAGATTTCGGGCATACGCCCGAGTCCCATTATTTTCTACGGACCCTCTGGGACCATCAAATCACGGGTATGGATCCATTTACCCAAAATATTGACCAAAGTCAACTTTAATCATTTTAATATTAAATTTTAATTTTTCATAGAATTTCACATATAAGCTTTCCGACTACGCACTCGGACTACACACGCAAATCGAGATGACTAAAAATGGGGTTTTCAAGCCCTCAGAAGCACGAAAAGAGAGAGAAAACAGGTGATGACCCTTTGGGTCGTCACATTTTCTATACCTAAACCAACATAGTTTGGGACTTTGGGTATATTTTATATTGCCGCCCATGTGTTATAATATAAGTACAAATATTTTCATCGCCACTCTTTGGTGTGGTTCTCTGGCTTCTACGCTAGAGACTATATTGAGATTCTACGCTCTTTATCTATATTATATTAAAAGAAGAGTAATGAAGTATGAATTTAAGTCAAGTGGCAAGCTAAAAAAAATTCACTTGAAAATTTTAAGACAATATTAAAAATTTAAATTATAAATGAAAACATAATTAATGGAAGTAGTAGTTCAATAAGAATTATTTTTTAATTATGATACAAATCTCTATTAGTAGTATAATTTAGTTAACATTTTTTTTGTATAATTATGGTAGGGACGAAATACATTATGGTAGGGACGAATTTTAATTAGTGGATCAAGCTTTGTAACGACATTATTTTGGTATAAATATAAATTATTGTAGGTATTTTTAATTAAAATTTTATATTTAATTCAGTTATGGTAGGTATCCTTTTGAGTAAGAATCAACTAAATATTTGTTTTGTATCTTACACATTAATTTTAAGTTGAAATAATAATTCTTTATTTAGTACAAGCTCTGTATATGACCTTATTTGGGTGCAAAATACATTACTGTAGGTATCTTTTATTAAAAGTTTGTGTATAATTCAATTAAGGTAGGTATTCTTTTTTGAAAAAGAATTAATTAAATTTTTATTTTGTATCTTACACATTAATTTTAAGTTGGAATAATAATTTTTTATTTAGTACAAGCTTTGTATCTGACCTTATTTGTGAACAATATACAATAATATATGTATCTTTAATTAAATTTTGTGTATAATTTAGTTATTGTTAGGAAANATTGTTGGGAAAGTTTTATATATATATTACAATCGGACAAATAAATATTTTATACATAAATAAATATTTCTTAAAATAATAGCCAAAATATTGCTACAACAATTAAAGTTTTTAATATATATATATATATATAGTTTCGAATTTTGCTAGTTTCGAGGTTCTTGCTATAATTCGATTGTTTTCTATTGGGTATTGTCCCATTTGCATATTTTGATGTATTCGCTCTGTTTTTGGCTAGTTTTGACGTGCGTGGAGGCCGATTTGAGGGGCAGAGGCGTCGCGGGCTTGAGATTTCGCCGATTCGAGGTGAGTAATACTTGGGAATAATATCTTGAGGGTTTGAAACCCCGGATTTGCACATCTTAATGCTGTATTGTGGTGACTTGCACGCTGGACCTGAGCGTGGGGTAGAGCACCGTTGGGGATCGTGACTTGGTCCATCCCGGTTGTTGGTTTTTACCATGTATTTGCAAATGATTTGTTGTTATCATTATGACTTGGGCTCATTGCCGTACTTGGGGCTTATTGCCTATTATTTGAACTCTTTATGAACTATCATCACTATTTCCCTCACTATTTGAAATATTTTTGAACTCAGTCCATGTGATTTACACTGTTTTATGAATTCAGCTATATTTTTACTCAAACTTGGAGTTTTAACTGATATTTGAACTATCATTTTAGCTGAGTATTATTGTTTTACTGATGCCCGAGGGTTTTTTTGACTATTTTTGGACTGATTGAGGCCGAGGGCCATATGTGAGGGCATGAAGAGTGATGTGAGGAGGCTTTCAGGCCTCGAGTGATATGTGAGGAGGCTTGCAGGTCTCGAGCATTATGTGTGCATATACATATACATGCATGGATCGGGCTGCACGCCACAATAGTGTGATATTGATATTGTGCTTGGGCTGTAGGAGCCTCTCCGGAGTGTGAGGGCATGAAGAGTGATGTGAGGAGGCTTTCAGGCCTCGAGTGATATGTGAGGAGGCTTGCAGGCCTCGAGCATTATGTGTGCATATACATATACATGCATGGATCGGGCTGCACGCCATAATAGTGTGATATTGATATTGTGCTTGGGCTGTAGGAGCCTCTCCGGAGTCTGAAACCCCACAGTGAGCGCGGGTACCCAAATGGATCGGGCTGCGCACCGCAACGGTCATATGCATTGCATTGCATTCATGCATGTACTCCTGTTTGTACTACGTGACATGACATTTAGCACTCATATATCATCGGTATACATACTGTTACTTACCTTGTTGACCAGATACCCTGGTATTATATGTTAAGGAGTGCTGTGCCCAAGGGACCGATTTATGAGCCGATTTGATCTATCTGATGTAGCATTTATATGCTTGGCTGTTGAAAAAGTAAAAGAGATATTTGTAAAAGAGATTTGTGACTGACCTTGAGATTTTCTAAAGGATTTTCACAATATCACGGTTTTCTCAAAGGGTTGTACCGTCTTTTTATAGAATTTTGGTGTGCCCATACGTGTTTTCTTATTGCTCCGTTATTATTCTCTTTTATTACCACTGAGTTGGAAGTACTCACTTTACTCCCTGCACCTTACGTGCAGTTGCAGGTTTTGTTCACCCGGTAACGGGTTATTAGCAGGATTGAAGGCCATATTGTGGTAGTTGAGCAAGGTGACCGCTAGCATTCGCGGCACCGTATCCCGTCTTTGAAATTTGAGTTTTACCTAGTATGTATATACTATGTTGGCCCAATAGTAGTGTTCCCTACTCGTTAGATGCTCGTGACTTGTGACACCCCGGTCGGATTGTGTGGGATGAAATTTAATAGTTAAATGCCATTAAGTAGTATTTCTATTCATTTATGTTTAATAGCTGATAAAAGAGGATTTGGGGTTGTTGGCTGGCCTTGTCTTCATGAGAGGCGCCATCACGACCGGGTATGGAATTTGGGTCGTGACAAGTTGGTATCAGAGCCTAGGTTACTAGGCCTCTTGAGTCATGAGCAGTGTTAGTAGAGTCTCGCGGATCGGTACGGAGACGTCTGTATTTATCCTCGAAAGGCTGCAGAACCTTTAGGAAAACCATCCATTCTTGGAATTCTTATCGTGCGTACTTGATTCAGCTTGAGATATAACTCTTGAAATTCCTTCCATACGTCTGTATGCGCACGTGAGCGCTCAGTAGCATATGTGCCTTAATGGCTTGTGATTCCCCGATCAAGGGGCGAGAGGTAATCTCTGTGAGTTCATGTTGGGCTAGTCTGGAGGACTTGAGGCCGGATCTTTGTCTATGGCTTGAGCACCGAGGTGCCGATTGTGTGAGTGAGTATTTTGAACTTATATGTTCAGTATTGTCCTTATTAGCTAGGATGGCAGTTGGATATCTATGTGATGAGTGTGTTAGTGCTGTGAGGTGTATCTATGTGAGTTTGGTAGTGACGAAGAAATCTGCTGGATAATAGATGAGCTGTTAAGTGTTTGTTTCCTATTGCGATCTATTGTGTAGCCCCAAGTTATGGGCGCGTGAAGAATATTTTCATATCTCTTAGTTGGAAAGTAAAGTGCATTTCATGTGGTGGTATGAGTTTAGATTCAGAAAGACTAATTGATTGTGTAACGTATATGATGGTGGAAGGTATGTTGAAATGCTAAAATGAGGCGAAGCAGGCGGGTTATCTCCTGCGGAGTGTTTTTGAGCGGTATGATCCTTATGTGTATATTAAAATATCTCATGTGTAATTGAAGGGTATGTGTTGTAATTTGAGAATTTGGGACGCATAAGAAAGTGGACTCAACTGTGGTAGAGATGAATGTGAGATGTGCAGAAAATGTTAGTGCTAGATGATCTGTGTCGTCACAAAACTTGTAAATGATTTGTGTTTGGTCTCACTGTTGCATTGTGGCATCATTAGAGTAAAAGTACTATGAGTTGTTAAGAGTGCCTTGATATATGGCCTCAAGCCAAGTTGGGGAAGTTGCTATTGATTAGCTGATTGCACTATTAGGTGCTATGTGGTTCTATCTCAAGGTATGTTGGCGGATCAGTTCTGGTCGTAGAAATTGAGCCGAGAATGGCGCGTGTGAAGGAAAATTTTGATAAAGGTTATATGGTGCTTCGTAGATGTGAAGAAATACTAGGATGTTCTGAGCTGTTATTGATAAAAAATGCTCAGTGTAAAGAGAAGAAAGATGGTTGTTTGTATCTGTATGAGATCATGTTCTGCGGTGTCAGAGTACTAATAAGGCACGAGTGGTTCTGCTCATTTAGGGCAGGTAAATTACAGTTTAATAAGAGTGAATGACTCTCGAGAATGGTTTTATTGTGTTCTAGATTTTGCATGTAATAATTAGGTGTCTTAAGGTTGTGCATGTGGCTAGGGACTGTGTTTCATTAGAATAGATCAAGACTTGTGGTACTTTATGTTAATCATGGGATTCCGTGTATCCGCATTTGGAAGGTAATGGTAACGAATTCAGATTCACAGGAAGTTCTTCGGAGTAAAGCATTCTGGAATGTGGTAATTCTAGGAAATGTTTGAGAGGGTATACAGTGGCCTATGGGTCTTAGATAGGGTGGTTTTATGTGCGAGTCTCGTGAGGTAAACCTGAGTTGGGGTATTGTGGCGCTACAGCAAGGGAGAATATCAAATTAATGATGAATCAGAAAGGAAATTGGATAAATGGAACATCTTGATAATAGACCAAATCAGTATGATAAGGATATGAGTAATTCTTTGTATGTGTTCGAGGTAATAAGTCTTACAGGTATTGTGCATCAAAGCTCTTGCGTGCTGGCAGATTGCTTAGCTTGGTTTGGGTAGAAGGATTCAGTCCTGCTAGTTTAGCTTGTGCAATGGAATTGGGAGAAAGAGTTCTTGATGTGTTTTACTGTAGTTTGAAGATGAGTATATTTCCTATGGGTATGTGAAGCATGGAGTGTGTAATGATTTTTCCTCTATATGGGATCATGAAAGTTCTGTACTAGTTGAGTGCGTCGATATCTGCGGCGCAGGAGAGAGATAGAAGTCCTCATGTTATCCTGGTGTGGTATGGTCTATGTGTTATGATATGGAGAATTGAGATTTGTGTGTTCAAGGTTTTGGTTCATTTCATAATGGGAAATCATTAAATTCTTGAGCAGCACGGGCAGCCGCAGGTGAGTAAAGAATCGATCTTCAGATGATTAAGGTGATGTAAATTGATGATACGTCAGTAGTACTGCGACATTTTCTTGTTGGATCGACTGTTGATAATTGAGTTGTTGATGGCGCAGGGAAATTTTTGAATATCTTTCGTGGTATAAATGGATACTTGATGTGTGTTATATGTGTTGGAGACTAGAAGTTCTCGTGAACCGACTATGCAGTGGTTGTAGATCGTGTGTATCGACATTGTCTAGCGGTTATTGGAAATTGGAGGTCCGAGTGGATCTTTCTTTGCTTGATATGTTAAATTTGGGTTATGATATTAGATTGCAGACTGGTGGCAAAATCTATAGTAATTCTTTTCCATTTCCACTCTGGAATCTCAATTTGTTGTAGTAGTCATACGGGTCACTGATGCTCAGCCTTGACCTGCTGACAAGTCAAACAACTAGAAACAAAATTAGCAACATCTTTCTTCATACATTCCCACCAATAAAATTGCTTCAGGTCATCGTACATTTTTGTGGATCCAGGATGTATAGTGTATTTAGTGTTGTGAGCTTCTTTAAGAATAGCGTGTCTCAACCCATATGCGTTTGATACACATAGCATGTTACCCATTCGAAGAACACCATCACTTTCAACAATCATATCCTTTCTTTTACCAACTAAGGCCTATATTTGTATTTGCATAATCGTTCATCCTCATATTGGGTGGCCTTAATGCGCTTAACTAATGAAGACTTAGCCTGAGCACAAGCCAACAATGCCTTTGAATTTCTGACACTAAATCTGATACCTGTACCTTCTAGTCTTTGAATATCTTTGGCTAAAAGTCTCTTTACAGGGGCTATATGTGCCAAACTCGCTATAGATTTTCTACTCAATGCATCAACCACCATATTGGCTTTTCCAGGATGATACAAAATAGAACAATCATAGTCTTTGAGTAGTTCTATCCAATGACGCTGCTGAAGATTTAGATCCCTCTGCTGAAAGATATACTTCAGAATTTTATGATTAGTAATAAATCTTATAAGTTTCGCCGTATAGATAATGTCTCTAAATTTTTAGAGCAAATACCACTGCAGCCATCTCCAAATCATGTGTAGGATAGTTTTGCTCATGTTTTTTCAATTTTCTCGAAGCATAAGCAATAACACAACCATTTTGTATGAGAACACATCCTAATCCCACCCTCGAGGCATCACAGAATACTATAAATCCTCCAGAACCTGATGGTAAGGCTAATATTGGTGTAGTTGTCAAACATGTTTTGACTTTTTGAAAGTTCTGCTCACATTCCTCTGTCCATTGAAACTTTACATTTTTCTAAGTTAGCTTGGTCAGTGGCGCTGCTATTCTGGAGAAATCCTGCACAAAATGCCTGTAATAGCCTGCTAAGCCTAAAAAGCTACGAATCTCTATAAGAGAAATAAGTCTGGGCCATTTCTGCACAGCTTCAGTCTTCTTAGGATCTACCATAATTCTATTTTTGGATACAACATGCCCTAAAATGGTACCGAGTCTAGCCATAATTCACACTTCGAGAACTTATCATAAAGCGGATGTTCTCGCAATGTTTGCAACAGAGTCCTGAGATGATTCTCGTGTTCTCCTTGGCTACGAGAATATATCAAGATATCATTAATAAATATTATTACAAATCTATCCAAAAACGACTTGAACACCCTATTCATTAAATTTATGAATGCCGCTGGAGCATTAGTCAGTCCGAAAGGCATCACTAGAAACTTATAGTGCTCGTATCAAGTTCTGAAAGCAGTTTTAGAAATATCTTCATCTTTGATTCTAAGTTGATGATAACCAGAACAGAGGTCAATTTTTGAAAAGTGGGAAGCTCCTTGTAACTGATCAAACATGTCATCTATATGAGGCAAAGGCTATTTATTACGTATTGTTATCGTGTTGAACTGCTTGTAGTCAATGCACATTCTGAGGGATCCATCTTTCTTCTTTACGAACAGTACTGGTTCACCCCATGGTGATACACTAAGTCTAATGAAACCCTTATCTAACAAATCCTGTAGTTGTTGCTTTAGCTCCCTCAACTCTACTGGTGCAATTCGATATAGGGGTATCGATATGGGCTGCGTTTCAAGTAGCAAATCAATACCAAAGTCTATTTCTTGTACTAGAGGCAATCCTGGTAAATCTTCAGGAAATACATCAGAAAATTCTCTCACTATTGGTACATTTTCTATAATAACTATTTCCTTTATTGTGTCATTTACAATAGCTAAGAGACCCAAGCAACCTTTCTTCAGAAGTCGTTGAGCCTTCATAAAAGATACAATTTTGCAAGTCTTTGGAACCTGACTCCCTCTTAGAATAAAAGTGGGTTCATTTGGTATCTCAAACCTTACTATCTTTGCATGACAATTGACTATAACATAACAAGAAGATAACTAATCCATTCCCATTAGCATGTCAAAGTCAATCATATCAAGTACAATAAGGTCAGCTAGAGTATCTCTACCCTCAACCCGAATCTGAAAAGCACAATACACGTATTCAGCTAATAAAGGCTCTCTCACAGAAGTAGCACCTAAAAAAGGATCATTCAATAGCTCGGGTTGACTACTAAATCTCAAAGCAAATTACGAGGACAAGTGAATCAAATGAACAGACAGAAAGAATGCATGTGACCAGTGCATTCGAGGCCTGAGCATCCTGTCTAGTAAATGCAAAAACTCTTGCTTGACCTCCACCAGCATTGCCTTCTCCTTGATTCATAGTAGCACGGTCTCTAGCACCTCAACCTTTGTTTCTTGTACCTGTAGCACCTGAAGTATTACGATTAGTCTGAGTTAGTGCAGGTAACTGAATAGAAGTCTGGTTGAAATTTCTTGGAGGCTGAGGGCAATATCTCTAGTGATGTCCCAACTGGCCACACCGAAAGCACTCTCTAGTTAAAACACGACATCGGCCCAAATGTGACCTACCACAAGTCTGGCAGACTGGAGTAGTGGCATATATCTGCCCAAAATTATGAGTCTAGAAGATGATGGTCCTCTATTACCATATCTGTATTGTGGTCTGTATATGGACTGTGAAGACATGTGTGTCCCTACTGCTCTTCTATTTCCACTAAAAGCCCCTCATGTCTAGGCCTTCTTATGTAAATCACTAGTTGCACACTCCTCATGTCCCTTGTTTTCAATCTTTCTAGCAAGGTCAACTAAATCAAAGTAGGATAAAGTCTTCATCTGTGGAGAGCATATATAGCCAGCTTACAGAACTTAGTGTTATATGTTGACACATCCATATTTGGAGTCTGAACCAATCTCTCAAAGACTCTAGCATATTGTTCCATCAGACTATCTGGAAGAAAATAATTCTTGAACAAC
The DNA here is from genome assembly GCA_026770625.1 of Nicotiana glauca. NCBI lineage: Eukaryota > Viridiplantae > Streptophyta > Magnoliopsida > Solanales > Solanaceae > Nicotiana > Nicotiana glauca. Next base: position 27,124 of record MU725941.1, read on the forward strand.
TTAGTGAACTCGTCCCAAGTTAGTGGTGTTGCTTCTGTTGGCCTTCCTAGCAATACCGTTTCATAGCATGTGTTGTCCATATCCTCTAGTTTGTATGCTGCGAGCTCCACGGCTCTCTCACTAGAACATCCAAGAGCACATAATGCCTTGAGTGTCCCATCCAAGAAACCTTGAGGATCTGCAAAATTATCGAAACATGTGAAGTTTGGTGATTTAAATTTTAGAAACTCTTGTAGGGATACTTCCTTATTTCCGAAAGGATGAGTCTATGCAGGTGCTTGTGTTTATGAAGTAGCCTGAGGAGCTGAACTTCCTCTCTGAGTAGGCACCAATGCCTCCAACACATTCAATAACATTGCCACTATATCTGCATTTAAGGCAACAATAGTACAACATTTGGCACTGGTGATGGAGCGTTCTGAACTCCCTGCTCTTGCATTTGATCTGGCATAACAGCTTGGGTTTGACCCATGTTCCCAACTTGAGGTTGAGGGGCAGTTTGCTTTCTAGTTTGATGAACCCCAACTTGACTGCCACCCCGGGTAGTACCACATCCAGCACCACGTCCAGCATATGAGGGTGTGCGTGTCCTATCCATCTGTGAAAGAAATATTCCAAAGTCTATCTCACGTTATCTCAACGTACGATCAAAGAATGAAAGAAGGGAAAACATTCCTAGATGTTCAGTAACCTCATGATCATAAGTATGGGCACCTACATACCCATGAACAAGACTCTACTAAATATTGCTCCATGCCTCGGGACTTAAAGCCTAAGTTCTGATACCAACTTTGTCATGACCCAATTTAGAATCGTGACCGGTGCTTAGGAGCAATTGCTCCCAAGTAAGCCTCATTGGTAATTTTAAAGAACATCGGGCAGAGCTTCCCCTGTTTTTGGACCATCCCAAAAATTTTCTGTCTCAAATCAGCAACCAAACAACCTAATAGCAATTCAACAGGCAATTGACAACTTAGCAATTAGTCAAAATAAGTCTCTGCCATTACTAATCAACACACTAACAACCAGAAACACTAATCTACCTCCAAATTTCATAATAAAGGACGATACTCAACATAAGACTATAATAGCAAAAGAATACTCATGACACTAAAATATTGACTATGGAGAGACTCTAAGAGTTCAAAGAAGACCATGAAAATAAATAAAATCTCCGCCCACACGAACAAGTGCGAGGCTCACCAAGAACTAATAGTTTGTGCGCTCTAATTAACGAAATCCTTGCCTGCGTCAGTTGCTGTCTCTGTAAAAAAAATACCAGGGATTGAGTCGCTAGCTCAGTGAGTAATAACACTTAACCACAACCATTTTTATTTGGGGACAAGTCAGAAACATGCTAGTATCTCAAAGAGAAAATACATAAAAATTCCCTTTCAGAAATAATAAATAATTTTCAGTCTAATCACACTTTTCTTATAGTAAAATATAATTAACAATTCAGTATTAAGCTCGGTAACCACTATATAATATCAGTATTCATATTTTGGGAGGTTTCAATGAACAGATCATGTAATCGGTATAACTGTGGACTTCTTTGCAAGAATTCATATATAACGGTAGTCCCTACACAAGGAAAATCGGCAACGATATGCTAGTTCTACCTTCCCACTAGTGAGGGCTATAACGGTAATCTACAATTATAAGGTGCACCAGGTCCAACTAACCCGCCGTTAGGTATGGGATCCTTCAAAGTCTACTCCCATTTATACTTGTCTCTGTTATCCATATGTTCTCGTAGAAAATATTTTAAAACAATATAGAACATTTTTGTTCTTATCAAATCATGTCATTTCTTTTCGATAACAGTAAATTCAAGTAACGGTACAACAGATCTAGTGACAACGAAAATATTTAAAACCACGGTATTCATCTCAAATAATTATTCCGGTATCATATCGAGTAAAAGACTTCTCCCACATGCAACTCAAAATAATTGGTAACATATTCATATTAAAAATCATGTGTAAATCAAGCAAGTTATGAAAACACAAATTGCGGTAAGATTACTACTCACAGTACTCGTGCCGAAATACCAAATATTTTACCTCGAGCAATACAAATTCCTCCTATCAATCTATAATTACATAATATCGATCTCATATTAATTTCCTCATTTAGGCTAAATCCATCACTAATTTAGAATACTCAATCATCGGGGTTCACGTTTGAGTCTTAGTTTGTGAATTTATATTTAATCATAGAACTAGTCTATAATTCTATCAATTTCAAGCTATTTGGTATAATTTATTCCTCTAAAATTAGACCTATTAGTGCTTAAACCAAACCTTTATAGCCTCATTATCTCCATAGTAATTGTATATTTCTTTTTATATAAGAGAAAGTTGATATTGAATTCTTTGGACTACATGAAATTGCGTAGATGCGGTGAAATAATTCAATAGATGAGTGGAAGAAAGTTAACCTCTTGAGTTGAAGGAGAGCTTTAATACTTTTAGTTTCAACTCCCAATTCTTCTTAAGGTCTTTGTCCAAAGCCGCCTTCTTCTTCTTCTTCTTCTTCTTCTTCTTCTTCTTCTTCTTCTTCTTCTTCTTCTTCTTCTTCTTCTTCTTCTTCTTCTCCTCTATTCGTTTCTTATTTTGTTTGTTGCTACCAATTTCTTTCTGTGTCTTTTTACTTCAGAAAGGTTTTTGAAAGCTTTTGTTCAAAGCTTTTTTTTTTTTACCTCTTTTCATTCCTTTCTAATGGTCTTCGGCTCTTTTTTATGAATTTCCCTTTTTTGCTTTTTTTGTTTAAATTCTTATTTGTTTTATTTTATTTATTTAGTTTTAAAGATTGTTTCTTATATTATTATTATTATTATGACCACATACACTCTTATTATAATAAGAAAAATCATATTTAAGAATATGAGCAATAGAGTCAATGTTACTATTGAAATAATTTTTATTTATTATTTACATTATATTAAAGAATGTGATAAAATTGGATATTAAATTCAAGTAAACTAGTAAAAAGCACATGGCAACGTTAATAATATTAAGTATTGAATATTCAATAGCAAAATACGAAACAAATAGAGAAAAAATCAAAATTTCTATCATTAAGAATAAAAAAGGATAAAACTTATTTAAATTTGATATAAAAAAGTTTTTTTAAGTATGATAAAAAAGGCCATGATGTGGATAAGGCCGCATAACTGTAACGACCTAAAGGGTCATCACCTATTTTCTTATCCATTCCGTGCTTCCACGGCCTTGAAATCCTTATTAATAGCCACCTCGATTTGTGTGCGCAGTGCGGGTTCGAAGTCGGAAAGCTTAAATATGAAATTCTGTGAAAAATACTAAGTTTTGGCATTAAAATGAATAAATTTGTCTTCGATCAATATTTTGAGTAAATGGACCCGAACCCATGATTTGACGGTCCCGGAGGGTCCGCAGGAAAATATGGGACTTGGACGTTTTCCCGGAATCGAATTACGAGGTCCCAAGCCCGAGAATGAATTTTTGAGTAAAATTGTTTTTTGAAATTATTTAAGGAAATTAGAAATGAAAACTGATTAGAAAGTGATGCTATCGGATCCTTATTTTGGCTCCGACACCCGGTACTAGTCTTATATGTGGTTTAATCACTTTCTGTAAAGTTTGGTTGAAAACGGACGTCGTTTGACGTGTTTCATACTTAAAATGAAAATTTGATGTTTTATGAAAATTTGGAAGAAATCATAAATTTTGAGGCTTAATTTGATGTACATGATGTTATTTTGGCGATTTGATCGTGAGAATAAGTACGTAGGATGTTTTGAGGTGGTAAATATATTTGGTTTGGAGCCTTGAAGGCTCGGGTGAGTTTTGGATTGGCCACGGGTTGCATTTTGAACTTGGAATTAGCTGGTATGATCTGACCTGCAGGCTTCACATTTGCGAAGCCTGGCTCGCAAGTGCGAGATAGCCGAGACTTTTCCCCTCCCCCCCTCAAATGAGATATTGAACTTTGCAAATGCGAAGGTGCCTATGATGACCAAAGATCGCAAATGCGATCATTTTCTCGCAAATGCGGCTCTGGGACAGTCGCAAATGCGAAGTCCTCCATTTTGTTCAGAGTTCACAAATGCGAACTCACCTTCGCAATTCCCAAGCCTGCAAAGTCAGGGCTTGCAATTGCAAACCCAAGTTTGCATTTCCCACGTCCAAGACCTGCATTTTTAACACTTAACCGATTTTTCACCCCATTTTTCATATTTTCTCAAACTCAAACACCCATATGCAATTTTCCAAGAGTTCTTTCTTCTCCAAATCAATTGTAAGTTAGTTTTTACTCTTTCCTTTCAATCGTTAACATCATTTAACATGTTTTCAACCTAAAAACAAATATTTTCATGGGTGAAATTGGGGGTTTTGGATAGAACTTAGGTTTTTCTAAAAATGGGGATTTGGACCTCAATTTGAGGTCCGACTCCAAAACAAATCATATAATTGGGTTCATGGGGGAATGGGTAATCGGCTTTTGGTTTGAACCTCGGATTTTGACCAAGTGGGCCCGGAGGCGTGTTTTTGGACTTTTTGGGAAAACCCTTTGGTAAAATTTTTATGCATTCACATTGATTCATTTAGTGTTTATTGATGAAATTAAGTAATGTGTTACTTGATTCGGGCAACTTTTTGGTGGAAACGAGGGGCAAATCTATAATTGAGGCTTGAGTTGAGTTCAAAGCAACGAGGTAGGTGTTCGATCTAACCTTAGCTTGAGGGATTAGGAGTCGAGTCATAATTGCTACTGGTTTTGTGTTGAGTACGACATATGGGCATGGTAACGAGTATCCATACGTTGGTGTCGAGCATGATCGTGGGTCTTAAACTGATAAAGTGTGTATTCTTAATTGATTCTATGAAAGCTTTAATTGATGATCATTGATAATAAGTATTGATTTTAATTGTGTCAAGTAGAAGTGGAATAGGATTGGTTATAGATGACTTTCCCTTGTTGGGATGTATGACCTGCTATTGTTGTTTCCTTTGCTAGGAAGTTTATAAATTTGCTTATGTTCCCTTGTCGGGATTTGTATCGTGTATTGTGTTGGATGTAATGGGAGTGGGTGTTACACCTACCACAACTGATATTAAAGTGGGAGTGGGCGGTACACCTACCACAACTGATATTGAAATGGGAGCGAGTGGTACACCTACCACAACTGATATTAAAGTGGGAGTGGGCGGTACACCTACCACAACTGATATTGAAATGGGAGCGAGTGGTACACCTACCACAACTGATATTAAAGTGGGAGTGGGCGGTACACCTACCACAACTGATATTGAAATGGGAGCGAGTGGTACACCTACCACAAGTGATATTGTAATGGGAGCGGTTGGTATGCCTACCACAAGATATTGATAAAATGGGAACGGGTGGTACGCCTACCACAAGTGATATTGAAATGAGAGCGAGTGGTACACCTACCACAAATATTGATGAAATGAGAGCGGGTGGTATGCCCACCATGAGTTGTGATAAAATGGGAGCGGGTGGAACGCCTACCACGAGATATTGAGAAATAGGATCGGGTTGCACGCCTGCAACGAATGAGTTTTGAAAATGAAAGTTGTTTACATATTCTTATTCGTGTTAGAAGCCTAATAGTTGATTTCATTATCATTTCTTGAGGATTTTTTTATCTTGTTATTCCCAAAGCATGTTCTCCCCTCCCCAGTTTACTTCCTTACTTCCTGTTGTTTCTTTCGCCATATATTATATAATTGCACAGATTTATCTGGAGTCTGGTCCTAGCCTCGGCACTACCTCGCCGGGGTTAGGCCAGACACTTACCGGCACATGGGGTCGGTTGAGCTGATGCTACACTCTGTGATCTTTTGCACAGATCCAGGTGTTGGAGCAACATTTGAGCAATAGCATTAGATCGGGAGCCAGCTTTCAGTCCATCGAGACACCGAGGTAGCCTTGCAAACGTCCGAAGTCCTGAAGTCTCCTCTATCTTACTTTTAATGTTGTTATCTCTTGTATCCGAGACAAAACAATGTTATATTTCTTTCAAACGGTTATATTTAGCACTCTTAGTAGTTCGTGAGTGATATGACACATGTTCTAGGGTAGAGATTTATGATAAGTTCCGTATTTCTTATTTAGTATTATTAATTTAAGACTTCCGCTTGTTCGGTTTATTCCACTATAATTATATTATTTCTGATAATTGGTAAAAGAGGAAATTTTATTAATGAAAAAGGGTGTTAAGGGTTGGCTTGCCTAGCTCTCATTCGTAGGCTCCATCACGACTCCCGATGGTAGGAAATTCGGGTCGTGACAATTTGGTATCAGAGCCCTAGGTTACATAGGTCTCACAACTCACAGACAAACTTAGTAAAGTCTGAGGGATCGGTACAGAGACATTTGTATTTATCCCCTAGAGGCTATAGAGTTAGGAAAATTTCACATTTGTTCTTCCCCTTCGTGCGGATTTGTTCCTCAAATTCTAATCGGATTTCTACTATGTTTTTTCTCAGATGGCGAGAACACACGCTTCCTCATCTACCGCTTAGCAGCTCGAGCCCCTAGTGATAACTCCAACTAGGGGCATAGGGCGAGGTGAGGTAGGGGCAGAGCTCAGACCCGAGCAGCAGCACCAGTGGCGGAGCCTCAAGTTGATTTTGAGGAGGAGGTTCCAGCCCAGCAGTTCCGATGGGCCCAGCTCAGGTCCTAGAGGGGTTCATTTCCATCCCGGTTCTTCAAGATGCTCTAGTCCGATTGGTGGGCCTCATGGAGAGTGTCACCCAAGCAGGTTTTCTTCCAGTAGCACCAGCCACTTCTCAGGCTGGAGGTGGGGCTCAAACTCCTGCTACGCGCACTACGGAGCCAGTAGCTCCACAGGTTTAGGTTCCAGTGGTTCAGCCAGCTATAGCAGTTCAGCCGGGTGTAATTGCTCAGACCGGCGATGGAGTGGTTATGTCCGCAGATGCTTTGTGGAGACTGCATAGGTTTACCAAGCTCTTCACTACTATAATCAGCGATGCTTCCACTGAGGATTCCCATGATTTCCTATATAGCTACCTTGAGGTTCTCAGGAACATGGGCGTTGTCGAGATTAATGGAGTTTATTTTGCTGCATTTTGCCGATCTGGTTCCGCCAAGACTTGGTGGAGGGATTATTGCTTAACCAGGCCAGCAAGGTCGCCATCTTTGACATGGGAATAGTTTTCAGTGTTGTTTCTGGAAAAGTTTCTCCCCGTGACTCAGCGAGAGACCTTTCAGAGGCATTTTGAGCACCTTCAGCAGGGTTCCATGACGGTCACTCAGTATGAGACTCGGTTCATCGATCTAGCTTGCCATGCTCTTGTTATACTTTCACCGAGAGAGAGAGGGTGAGGAGGTTTATTGATGGTTTGATTCAACCAATTCGTCTTCAGATGGCTAGGGAGACTAGAAGTGAGATCATATTTCAGGAGGCGGCAGATATGGCCCGTAGAGTTGAGATGGTTCTATCACAGGTAAGTGGTCATGGCTCGGATAAGAGGCCCCGTCATTCAGGCAGATTCAGTGGTACCTTGTTTGGAAGTAGAGATTCATATGGTAGATGTTATCCTCCTAAGCCCTTTTAGTCAACCCTCTAGGTCTCCCATGGTACTTCGGTTGGTCGTGGTTCTCAGCCGCATTACTCTGATCAGCAGTCCTTCAATGCACAGCCAGCACCTATCAGTATACTACTGCTTTAGAGTTTCCATGGTCGTCAGCCCCAGCAGCCGAGGGCTTGTTTTACATGTGGCTACATGAGGCACATTGCTAGGTATTACCCTCGAGCTTCGAGCAGTTTTTCACAGTAGAGTTCTCATGCTATGGTACATGCACCAAATATTCCACAGCCTACCCAGCCAGCTAGAGGTGGGGTCAGAGGTGCTATAGGTGGAGATAGAGGTCCTAGAGGTGGAGCTCAGGCCACCACAGGTGGAGACCAGCTAGCTGCAGACCGTCCCAGAGAGGCAGTTTAGAGTGGTGGGGCCCAACCCTGATGTTATACTCTTCCAGCCAGGCTAGAGGCCGAGTCTTCAGATGCAGTTATTACAGGTACTATTCTGGTTTATGATAGAGATGCATCAGTGCTATTTGATCCAGGGTCTATGTATTCGTATGTATCATCCTATTTTGCATCGTACCTGGTCATACCAAGTGATTCACTAAGTATTCATGTTTAAGTGTCTACATCGATGGGTGATTCTATCGTGGTTGATCGAGTCCATCATTCTTGTGTTGTGGTGATCGAGGTTCTTGAGACCCGTGTTGATTTGTTGCTTTTAGATATGGTCGACTTCGATGTTATATTTATGGACTGATATCCCCGTATCACGCTATCTTGGATTTCCATGCCAAGACTGTGACCTTAGCTTTACTGAATTTTCTTTGTTTAGAGTGGAGAGGGACTCCTGGTCATTCTACCTGCAGTGTCATTTCGTATGTGAAGGCTCGGCGTATGGTCGAGAATGGGGTGTTTGGCTTATTTGGCTTATGTTCATGATTCTAGCACTGAGGTTCCCTCTATTGATTCTGTGCCTATGGTTCACGAGTTTCCTAAGGTATTCCCTTCTGACCTGCCGGTTATGCCACCCGAGAGGGATATTGATTTGTCTCCGAGCACCCAACCCATTTCTATTCAGCCATATCGCATGGCCTGCCAGATTTGAAGGAGTTGAAGGAGAAGTTGTAGGACTTGCTTGAGAAGGGTTTCATTAGACCCAGTATTTCACCTTGGGGTGTGCCAATATTGTTTGTAAAGAAAAAGGATGGTTTGATGAGAATGTGCATTGATTACCGGCAATTGAACAAGGTTACAATCAAGAATAAGCATCCATTGCCGAGAATTGATGATTTATTCGATCAGTTTCAGGGTGCCAAGGTATTTTTCAAAGATAGACTTGAGATCTGGCTACTATCGGTTGAGGATTAGGGCATCTGATGTCCCTAAGATAGCTTTCCTCACTCGGCACAGGTGTTATGAGTTTTTGGTTATGTCATTTGGGTTGACAAATGCCCCAGTAGCTTTTATGGATTTGATGAATCGAGTGTTCAGGCCTTATTTGGACTCGTTCGTGATAGTCTTCATTGATGATATATTAATATACTCCCGCAGCCAGGAGGAGCATGAGCAGCATCTCAGAGTGGCTCTTCAGACTCTAAAAGATAGTCAACTATATGCAAAGTTCTCGAAGTGTGAGTTCTTGTTGAGTTCGGTTGCAATTCTGGGTCATATTGTATCCGTAGAAGGTATTCAGGTCGATCAGAAACAGATTGAGGCAGTCAAGAACTGGCCAAGACTGGTATCAGCTATAGAGATTCGGAGTTTCTTGGGATTTGCAGGCTACTATCATCGGTTCATAGAGGGGTTTTCATCCATTGCAGCCTTGATAACCAGGTTGACCCAAAAGGGTGCCGCATTCAAATGGTCGGATGAGTGTGAGGAAAGCTTTCAGAAGCTCAAGACAGCTCTGACTATGGCACCAGTATTGGTTTTACCCACAGGTTCAAGACCTTATACATTCTATTGTGATGCTTCCCGTATTGGGCTTAGTGCAGTGTTAATGCAGGATGGCAAGGTCATTGCCTATGCTTCGAGGCAGTTGAAGATTCATGAGAAGAACTATCCAGTGCACGATTTGGAGGCACTATTTTTATGGCGTGGCATGTGAGGTGTTCACTGATCACAAGAGTCTTCAGTACTTGTTTAAGCTAAAAGAGTTGAATTTGAGTCAGAGAAGATTGTTGGAGTTATTGAAAGATTATGACATCACTATCTTATATCACCCGGGGAAGCCAATGTGGTGGCCGACACTTTGAGTAGGAAGTCAGCCAGTATGGGCAGTCTTGAATATATTCCGTTCGGTTAGAGGCCGCTTGCTTTAGATGTTTAGGCTTTAGCCAATTGATTTGTGAGGTTGGATATTTTTGAGCCTAGTCGAGTGTTAGCTTGCACGGTTGCTCGTTCTTCATTATTGGAGCGTATCCGTGATCGGCAGTTTGATGATCCCCATTTGTGTGTCCTTAGAGACACGGTGCGGCATGGAGGTGCCAAGCAGGTTACCTTAGATGTTGATGGAGTCTTGAGATTGTAGGGGCGAGTTTGTGTGACTAATATTGATGGGCTTCGAGAATTGATTTTAGAGGAGGCCCATAGTTCCCGATATTCTATTCATCCAGGCGCCACGAAGATGTATTGGGATTTGCAGCAGCATTATTGGTGGCATAGAATGAAGAAGGATATTTTTACATATCTGGCTCGGTGTTTGAATTGTGAGCAGGTTAAATATGAACATCAGAGGCCTGGTGGGTTATTTTAGAGCATTGAGCTTCCCGATTGGAAGTAGGAGCGGATCACTATGGACTTCATTACTAGACTTCCGTTGACTCGGAAGAAGTTCGATGCAATTTGGGTCATTGTTGATAGACTGACCAAGTCAGCGCATTTCATTCCTATGGCAGTCTCCTATTCATCTGAGAGATTAGCTGAGATCTATATCTGGGATTTTGTTTGCCTTCATGGTATGCCGGTATCTATCATTTCAGACCGAGGTAAGCAGTTTACCTCGCATTGTTGGGGAGCAGTTCAGCGAGAGTTAGTGACCCAGGTGCAGTTGAGCACATCATTTCATCCTCAGACGGACGGACAGTCCGAGCGGACTGTTCAGATATTGGAAAATATGCTCCGAGCCTGTGTTATGGACTTTGGAGGTTCATGGGATCAGTTATTGCCTTTAGCAGAGTTTGCCTTTAACAACAACTACGAGTCGAGTATCCAGATGGCTCCTTTTGAGGCTTTATATGGTAGGCGGTGTTGATCTCCGATTGGATGGTTTGAGCTGGGAGAGGCTCGGTTGTTGGGTACAGATTTGGTTCAGGAGGCTTTGGACAAGGTCAGGATCATTCAGGATAGGCTTCGTACAGCTCATTCCAGGCAAAATAGCTATGCAGATCGTAAGGTTCGAGACATGGCTTTCATGGTTGGTGAGCGGGTATTTCTCCGAGTGTCGCCTATGAAGGGCGTGATGAGATTTGGGAAAAAGGGCAAGCTTTGCCCTGGGTTTGTTGGCCCGTTTTAGATTCTTGAGCGAGTGGGAGAGGTGGCTTATAGACTTAGCTTATCAGTCGTACATCCAGTTTTTCATGTGTCCATGCTCTGGAAATATCACGGTGATCCATCCCACGTGTTTGATTTTAGTACAGTCCAGTTGGACAAGGATCTGTCTTATAAGGAGGAGCGGTGGCTATTCTAGACCGTCAGGTTCGTCAGTTGAGATCCAAGAGCTTCCCTTCTAGTCATGTTCAGTGGAGAGGTCAGCCTCCTGAGGCATCGACCTAGGAGTTCGAGTCCGATATGTGGAGCCGTTATCCCCGTCTTTTCCCCGACTCAGGTACTTCCTTTTTTTTCATTCGAGGATGAACGGTTATTTTAGAGATGGAGAATGTGACGACCCAAAGGGTCATCACCTATTTTATTCTCCATTCCATGCTTCTTAGGCTTGAAAACTTCATTTATAGTCGTCTTGATTTGCATGCGCAGTCCGGGCGCGAAACCGAAAAGCTTAAATATGAAATTCTGTGAAAAATGCTAAGTTTTGGCATTAAAATAAATAAATTTGACTTTGGTCAACGTTTTCGGTAAACGGACCCGTGATTTGACGGTCCTAAAGGGTCTGTAGGAAAATATGGGACTTGGGCATATGACCGAAATCGAATTTCGAGGTCCCAAGCCGGAGAAATGAATTTTTGAGTAAAATTATTTTCTGAAATTATTTAAGGAAATTGAAAATGAAAACTGATTAGAAAGTGATGGTATCGGGCCGTTATTTTGGTTCCGGCACCCGGTACAAGTCTTATATGTGGTTTAACCACTTTCTGTAAAGTTTGATTGAAAAGGGACGTCGTTTGACGTGTTTCGGACTTAAAATTGAAATTTGATGTTTTATGAAAATTTGGAAGAAATCATGAATTTTCAGGCTTAATTTGATGTACATGATGTTATTTTGACGGTTGATCGCGCAAATAAGTTTGTAAGATGTTTTTGAGGTGGTGTATATATTCGGTTTGGAGCCTCGAGGGCTCGGGTGAGTTTTGGATAGGCCACGGGTTACATTTTGAACTTGGAAATTAGCTGGTATGATCTGACCTGTATGCAAAGCTTGGCTCGCAAATGCGAGATAGCCTAGACTTCACCGTCCATCGTAAATGCGATATTGAACTCCGCAAATGCGAAGGTGCCCATGATGACCAAGGATCGCAAATGCGATCGTTTTCTTGCAAATGCGGAACTGGGACAGTCGCAAATGCAAAGGCCCCCATTTTTTTAGAGTTCGCAAATGCGAACTCACCTTCGCAATTCCCAAGCCTACAGAGTCGGGATTCGCAATTCCCACGTCTGAGACCTATATTTTTAACACTTAACAGATTTTTCACCCCATTTTTCATATTTTCTCAAACTCAAACACCCATAGGCGATTTTCCAAGAGTTGTTTCTTCTCCAAATCAATTGTAAGTTAGTTTTTACTCATTTCTTTCAATCATTAACATCATTTAACATGTTTTCAACCTAAAAACAAAGATTTCCATGGGTGGAATTAGGGGTTTTGGATAGAACTTAGGTTTTTCTAAAAATGGGGATTTGGACCTCAATTTGTGGTCCGATTCCAAAACAAATCATGTAATTGTGTTCGTAGGGGAATGAGTAATCGGGTTTTTGTTCGAACCTTGGGTTTTAACCATGTGGACCCGGTGGCATTTTATTGGACTTTTTGGGTAAAACCATGGTAAATTCATTTTTATGCATTCACATTGATTCATTTAGAATTTATTGATAAAATTAAGTAACTTGTGACTAGATTCAGGAGAATTTGTGGTAGAAACGAGGGGAAAGGCTATAATTGAGGATTGAGTTGAGTTTAAAGAATTGAGGTAAGTGTTCGGTCTAACCTTAGCTTGAGGGATTAGGAGTCGAGTCATAATTGCTACTTGTTTTGTGTTGAGTACAATGTATGGGCATGGTGACGAGTATCCATATATTGGTGTCGAGCATGACCACTGATAAATTGTGTATTCTTAATTTATTCTATGAAAGCTTTGATTGATGATCCTTGATACTAAGTATTGGTTTTAATTGTGTCAAGCAGAATCGGAATAGGATTGGTTATAACTGACTTTCCGTTGTCAGGATGTGTGACCTGCTGTTATTGTTTCCCTTGCCAGGAAGTTTATAAATCTGCTTATATTCCCTTGTTGGGATTTGTATTATGTATTGGGTTGGATGTAATGAAAGCGGGTGGTACGCCTATCACAACTGATATTGCAATGGGAGCGGGTGGTACGCCTACCACAAGTGATATTATAATGGGAGCGAGTGGTACGCCTACCACAAGATATTGATGAAATGGGAACGGGTGGTTTGCCTACCACAAGTGGTATTGAAATAGGAGTGGGTGGTATGCCTACCACAAGATATTGATGAAATGGGAGCTGGTGGTACGCCCACCTCTAGTTATGATGAAATGGGAGCGGGTGGTACGCCTACCACGAGATATTGAGAAATGGGATCGGATTGAACGCCTGCAACGAATGAGTTTTGAAAATGAAAGTTGTTTACGTATTCTTATTCGTGTTAGAAGCCTAATTGTTGATTTCATTATCATTTCTTGAGGATTTTGTTTATCTTGTTATTCCCAAAGTATGTTCTCCCCTACCTAGTTTATTTGTTTACTTCCTGTTGTTTCTTTCGCCATATATTATATAACTGCACAGGTTTATCTGGAGTCTGGTCCTAGCCTCGACACTACCTCGTCGGGGTTAGGCCAGACACTTACCAACACAAGGGGTTGGTTGTGCTGATGCTACACTTTGTGCTCTTTTGCACAGATCCAGGTGTTGGAGCAGCAACATTTGATCGGGAGCCAGCTTTCAGTCCACCGAGACACCGAGATAGCCTTGCAGACGTCTGTAGGCTCGGAGTCTCCTCTATCTCACTTTTCATGTTGTTATCTCATGTATCCGAGACAAAACAATGTTATATTTCTTTCAAACAGTAGTATTTAACACTCTTAGTAGTCCGTGAGTGATGTGACACCAGTTCTTGGGTAGAGATTTATGATGAGTTCCGCATTTCTTATTCGGTATTATTAATTTAAGACTTCCGCTTATTCAATTTATTCCGCTGTAATTATATTATTTCTAGTAATAGGTAAAAAAGGAAATTTTGATAATGAAAAAGGATGTTAAGGGTTGACTTTCTTAGCTCTCGTTACTAGGCACCATCACGACTCCCGATAGTGAAAAATCTAGGTCGTGACAATAACTGAAGTTTAATAGATTAAAAAATTGAAAAATTAAAAAATATCAAAATATTAATAAATTAGAGATAATGCAAGGTTATTTGTACTGAGAATTAGTTTTAAAAAATAAAGTAAATATATAATGATTAAGAATATTATTAATGAATTTAAACATTTTAATAACTTTGGGTATTAAGTTTAAATAAAATAAATATTTTTTCAATATTAAAAAAGCATACATCGATTTATATAATAATATTAAAGGATATGAATAGATTATGATATTAAAAAAAGAGGCATGTTAATGAAAGCCACATAAGAAAATAAAATACTACATATTAGGTAACTTAACAGCAATATTCAAAAATTTGAAAATATTTAATATTAGAATAGAAGGGAAAGATGATTTGAACTTGAGATTTAGATTAAAATTATGGTGAAAACGCTCAAACTATAGATAGGACTACAAAATTAAAAATTTTCAATATAAAAAACTAAAAATTGGATAATAAATTAAAACTATGGAAATACAAAATAAATATCTCAAGTGGGTAATTTTATGAACGAAAATTAAAGTCTAATTTCTATGCTAACGTTAAAAGAGAAAGAAAAATTAATTAAACATGATAAAAGAATAATTATTAAAAAATTTAATATATTTAAAATATAATAAGAAAAACTTATCCATTAATATTTTCAATTAATTCAAAGTTATAACTTAAAATAAAACTTAATATTATTTTTTTTTTATTGTTAAAATATTAATGTAAGACACTAATTAAAATTTCATAGTAGGGAAGAGGATGTATAAAGAGGAAAATAGAGATAGTGTGAGAATATTTATACTTTGAATTAATAATTATAATGATACTAAATAATTAAATAATACTCAAAATATTATTGAAAGATTTAAATGAAAAAGAGTTCCTAAAGGGTGAGAAATATGCTATCAAGGTAGTGTATAACAAGATGAGAGACAAACATCCCAAAGTGCAATAGAGAAAACTGATCTGCAATAACCAGGGCTGTCCTAAATGGCAATTCATATTGTACCTTGCACAACAGGATAGACTATACACTAAGATGAGATTGAAGAAACGGAACATAGGGTATGACACAACATGTGCACTATGTGACAGTGAGGAAGAAGACATTCAACATTTGCTCTTTAAATGTTTAGTTACTTCTCAAGTATGGGAAAAAATACTAGACTGGCAGGAAATTCAGAGACAAAATATGGGATGAAAGGAAGAAGTTGAATGAGCTGGGAAAAATGCATTTGAAAATAGTGCACAAGTAGAAATATATCGCATGACCCTAGCAGGTAGTGTGTACTATGTGTGGCTAGATAGGAATAGCAGAATCTTCCAATAGAAAACGAGGACAGCATCAGCTATAGTAAGACAAATTATTCAAGACATACACTGCAAAGGGAGAAGGAGGAAGAAATCGATGCAAGTGTTGAAACAGTTAGATTACTATCCTATCTAGAGGGTTTAGAGGATATAGCATAATGTATATCCTTTATTTTTGTATGCTTAGAAGATGATGAAGTATAATTATGTTGGGGCTTATGTCCAACTCCAGAGGTTTTGAAACAAATTGTAAATATTTCCTTGGTAATGAAAAATTCATAATTACCAAAAAAAAGTACAAAAATAAATTAACTTCTAGGAATACAAATTTTTATATTTATATATATTTATCAAAAGGGCAATAAGCAAGATATCAAGTCAATTGGTAAGCTAATAAAAAATTATATGAATATAACATTATTAAGTAATAGATAATGCAATAACTAGAAGCAAAGATTAAAGAAAGAGTTGTTTTGAGTGAAAATGTAGAAGGATAAGACTTATTCGAATTTTTTATGATACAAAAAATAGTAGTAAGAATTTTGTTAAACAATATGCTGAAACAAGACATATCACAAACACAATATGTTTAGTATTATTTAATATTGGCCACAAAATAAAATACAAGTACTAAATCAAGAAGTTGGATTGTTACAAATACAAAATAAAAATATAAATAAAAAGAAACATGTTATCTGGAAGTTTTAAATTTAAGGTAATTCCAATAACTCAAATTATAATTTGATATTTGTGTTCGTACATCGCACGGGGTACTAATACTAATTATTTATATCATAAATGAAGAGAGTCCCATAATAAAGTTATCTCTGTGCGACTTATGGATTATGAATTTGAATTGTGGAAGTAATATTTAATGTTTGCATTAGGATATGTTATCACTTCTTAGGATGTGGCCCTTTCCCGAATACTGCATGAAACAAGATGCCTTATGCATCGAGCTACCCGTGTTATTGTTAGTATACTATATTTGTAAAATAATTCTGGAGAATATAAAATGACGTATAAATAAAAGTGAAAAATAGAAACAGAATTTAATACGAGCCCACTGAATTCACAATATTTTTTAAGGAACTTAATCCCTTCCTAGTATCCAAGGTTGTGGATTATTTTCTCTGAGGATAGAACGAATTATACACTGGAGTAGTGGTACTTCAAACCCCTGTGTTTCAGCGAACACAATGATCAGTACCAAATCACACTTACTGTTTCTTTCTTTTTAATTAAAACAATGCAGAAGAAAGGATGAGTATTCAGAAATTCGTATCGAAAATCTGAGAGAATGGAAAACTTGTTTATAGCCCCAACCTGTTGAGTTCAAACAAAGATAGGTCAGTTACGTAAAATGGCCATAAAATAAATCGCCATTTATGCAAATTAAAACAGGCAAAGAAAACGTTTTCCGTGACAAAAAATAGACGGGCAGAGTTAATGAAACGGATAATTTGGATTATTAATCTTCTGTTACAAACACAAATATTTAATAATACTATGTTAATATTTACTATTAATAAATATATTTGGTCTAAAAAATTAATCAATCAATCGGTCATTTGACCAAATCCGAATCTGAAGCCGAACGATGACGATGATGACACAAGGCTTGCCTTCTTATTAACTCTTTAAGAGCTAAAAAAGAGCAATTTTATATATACCCATCAAAAACCTTTTCCTCTTCCAATATGGGACAATGTCCCATTGTCAAGGAAGGAAACTTAAAAAACTTATTTTCTCTCCATTTCCCATTCACTCTCTTTTAAGATTATTTTAGCTTAAAAAAAAACTCAACGATCTCCCACATGAATGAGAAATGGTTGTATCACAAAAATATGCATGAAAAATTATGTGATTCGCAAGCAAGGATTAATCGCATCTGGATAAGTAGGTTTTCCTTTGAACTTTCCGTAGTGAACTTATGTTGGATATATTAGGTCAATTGGTAGATTTGATATCTTTGAACCGTCGAATTTTGGTGTATATCTAGACAACCATAAATCACACAATCAACCCTTAATCATCTTTGGTTCTCATTGTTGTGTTCGTTTTAGCCATGAACACCGCCTGGTTTCATAAGTACGTAGAGAATTGGCCTTACAAAACTCTCCTTGAAGCGGCTAACACTTTACAATTTATCCCGTAGATACACTATTTGATATACCCCATATCAAATTTAAAAATTATTAAAATCCCTTAATGCTTTCACTTGGTAATGAACATTGTCTTATCACGAGAATGGACCGAAATTTTAGTTGACAATGTTGAACCATCATTAATGACTTTGTTTGATCTCATTGAACCTAGATCTTGGGATCTCCAATCTTCTAGGTAGAGTTACCGCCACAATGACTTGTTCTTGGCCATAGTCCCATTCTCCTCGATGATTTCTCAACTACCTCTCCAGTTAGGTCTTTTGTAAGTGGATCCGACATATTATCACTTGACTTTACGTAGTTAATCGTGATTATTCCTCTAGAGAATAGTTGCCTAACGGTTTTATGTCTTCATTGTATATGACGAGATTTACAGTTATAGATAAAACTCCCAGCCCTTCCAATTGTCGCTTGACTATCGCAATGTAAGAATATTGATGTTAATGGTTTGGGCCAAAATGGAATGTCTTCCAAGAAATTCCGGAGCTATTCAGCTTCTTCACCGGCTTTATCTAAGGCTATGAACTCAACCTCCATTGTAGAGCTAGCAATCAAGTTTGTTTGGATGACTTCTAAGATACTGTTCCTCCACCAATAGTGAATACATATCCACTTGTGGACTTAGAATCAGTTGAACCGGTGATCTAATTTGCATTACTGCAAAGCAAAGTCCTAGGTATGTTCTAAATAGCTCAAAACTCGTTTCATTGCACCCAATGAGATTGATCTGGATTACTCGTGCATCAACTCAATTTACTGTGATGACCCGGCCCGTTGTCACGTGAGTTACCACCCTGTTTCCCCTATATTATGTCCTTCTATGATTTGATATCACTGTTTGAGTTGATCGGATAGAGTTGGATTGGTTTTAGCTGGAAATGAGGCACTTAGCTTCTTACAAGGAAGCTTGTTATGGCAAGGTCAACCGGATGTTGACTATGTAGCTAGAGGGCTCAGATGTGAGTTCCGTTGGTTCGATTAGCTTCGAGGGATAATTTTTGACTTAGGAGAGTGATCGTAATTGAATTTGGAGGTCCGGTGTAGAATTAGGCTTGAATTGGCAAAGTTTGAATTTTGGTAAATTCTGGTTGATAGGTGAGATTTTGATCCGAGGGACGGAATGGAATTTCGAGAGTTGCAGTAGCTCCGCTAAGTGATTTTGGATATGTCTGCAAATTTTCAGGTCATTCGGAGGTCGTTTGGTCGGGCTTTTGATTAAATGCGCATTTCGGAAGTTTTGATGAAAACTAGGCTTGAATCCGATGTTTTTTTTAATGGTTTTAGCATTGTTAGACGTGTTTTGAGGATTGGAACAAGTTTAAATAAGGTTGTTGGTTGTGTTGGTGCTTTTCGTTGAGGTCCCGGGGGCCTCGGGATGATTTCGGATGGTTAAACGGAGGTTTTAAGCAAATGTTGCAGTCAGATTTTCTCCCTTCTGGCATTTTCGCATCTGCGGAAAAGGAGCCACTTAAGCGGTTCCGCATATGTGGTGGGGAAACCGCAGAAGAGGACAGGTGAGGCCCAGGAGTTTTTTGCAGAAGTGGAAGAGAATTTGCTTTTGCGGGACCGCGTAAGCGGAATTATGGGTCGCAGAAGCAGTCCCAGGTATTTTACATTAGACCGCATAAGCGGTCAATTAGCCGCATAAGCAGAACCGCAGGTGCGGTCAGGCAACCGCAGAAGCGGAAATCGGGCATGTGTTATAGTAAACAGTGTTCACGAACTTAGAAAAGAAGAAAACAATTTGGACTTCGAGCAAAGTGGGTTTTTGGGTTATTTTGAAGAGGATTCGAAAAAGTCTTATTAGCTATGAATATTTGGAGTCGGATTATGTTATTATGGTGTTAAAACATGAATTTATCACAAAATTTCAAGGAATTAAAGAGTAAAAATGGAGGTTAGGGCTTGAAACCTAAGAGAATTTAAAATGATGATTTGAGGGGTCAAATGGACTCCGATTCTTGTGTATTTTATATGTACGGACTCGTGGCGAGACAAGAATTCCGAAGATGTGAATTTCATAACTTTTTGAGAAGTGGGCTCAGAGCTCGGGTTTTGCCAACTTCGTGTTTTTGAGTGTTTTTCGAGTTCTTTCAATTGGGTTATGTTCCATTAGCCTATTGTGATGTATTCTTTGTGGTTTTGACTAGATTTGACACACGAGGAGGTTGATTCTAGAGGAATAGGCTTGGTGGGCTAGTTTTTAGCTGGTTCCAGGTGAGTAATTGATGTAACTGCTGTGCTAAGGGTTTGAAACCCCGGACTTTCACATCGTAACGCTATATTAAGGCGTGACACGCATTCCACGATGAGTGCGGGGTCGTATACTATTGGGGATTGAGACTTAGTCCATCTTACGTGATAATTTCTACTATATTGGCAATTGAAATACATACTTCATTATTATGAATTGGGCTCATTGCCGTGTTTGGGGCCTTGTGCCGACCTGTAGAATCCTTAGAGGATCTTTATGTTTTTTTCTCACTTGTATGCATAACATAAATTCTCAGTCATGTTTTCAAATGTTAAAAATAATATAATAATTATGTTTTATTCATGAACCTTAAATGAAAAGGATACGAGGGCTGAGATCCATATAGTATGTCACGCCCGATTGGCTGTGGACTTATTTGACTGAGATGGGCCGGGGACCTAGTGGTGAGGATGCTTCCTTGATATGGATCGGGCTACACGCCGTATCGATTATTATATATATTTATATTGAGGCCGAGAGCCTGTTTTATGCCAATACCTGGCTGATATTGCGCTTGGGCTGTAGGAGCCCCTCCGGAGTCTATACACACCCCCAGTGAGCGCCGTCAATGTTAAATAAGTGGAGCGGACTGCATGCCGCAGCGGGTACTAGATTGTACCGTTATATGTGTTGCATTCTTTCATGCATTATTCTTTACCTGTATTAATTATTGTACACTGTTTCCACTGGTTTAGTTATGAACTGCTAGATATAGAGTACCTTGTGCATTTCCTGTGTTTTCTTACTTTCAGACTTTAGTTATGTCTATTACCACTGAGTTGGAAGTACTCACTTTATTCCCTGCACCTTGTGTGCAGATCCAGGGCAGTCTCAGGCTGAGTGATTCCAGTTGATTTAGAGTTCTTTCTGGGAGTATTTGAGGTAGCTGCAGGGCGTTCGCAGCCGATGATTCTCCCCTCTATCTTTATCCTTTATTTCCGCATTTTTAGTATTAGACAGACTTTGTAGTAGGATATTATGTCGTCATTAGAGGCTCATGGTCGTGACACCGGGTCCTAGTTAGGCTGTTTGGATATTTTGTTAGACTTTTTGCATTATTATCACTATTTTAGATTCTTGTCTTTAATGATACTTAACTTTTTCTGTTTAGTAAACGGGGTTATTGATATAAATGGTCGGGCTTGCCTAGTAGTGTGCTGGGCGCCATCACGACTGGGTTGGGGTCGTGACAAGTTGGTATCAGAGCCTAGGTTACTTGGTCTCGTGAGTCATGAGCCGGTTTAGTAGAGTCTCGCGGATCGGTACGGAGACGTCTGTATTTATCCTTGAGAGGCTGTAGAAACTTTAGGAAACTTCATATTCTTGGAATTCTTATCGTGACTTTGTTGATCCGAGAACTAAATTCTGTTATTCTACTCACTCGCAGATAGCGAGAACCCCTGCTACCGAACGTGGCGGACGACCACCTGTACCACCTACTGAGGCCACCAGAGGCCGTGGACGCGATCGTGGTTGAGGTCATGGTCGAGGCAGAGCCGAGGAGGCAGCACCTGTTGACCCACCAGTTGCCCCGACTCAGGAGCAGGCTCCAGCTATAGAGACTACAACAGTACCTGTCCAGGCACCAGCTGTGCCTATTGTGATTTCGGGTCTTCAGGAGGCCCTAGCTAAGATTTTATCAGTTTGCACTGGCCTGGCTCAGGACGTCTCATCCACTACTGCAGCAGTTACTTTGCAGGCCGGGGGAGGCAATCAGACCCCCGCTATCGCATGCCGGAGTAGGTAGTGCAGGGTTTGCAGACACTAGAGGCACCACCAGTTCAGCAGGTTTCCCCAGTTCAGCCGGTTGCCCCGGTTCAGGATGATATGATTCCGGCTATGCCAGACGATGAGCAACATCGTCTTGAGAGGTTCAGCAGGCTTTCTCCTCTTACTTTTAGTGGTGTTCCAGGCGAGGATGCCCAGGGTTTTCTCGACAAGTGTCGACGTATGCTTTGGACCGTAGGGATCTTGGAGTCGAGTGGGGTATCATTTACTACTTTTCAGTTTTCTGGAGCAGCTTTCACTTGGTGGGAGGCTTATGAGCGGCGTAGGCCGAGGGGTGCAGTTCCTTTATCATGGTAGGAATTCTCCACTCTCTTTCTGGAGAAGTGGGTACCGCAGTCTCAGAGGGAGGAGCTGCGTAGGCAGTTTGAGTACCTTCGTCAAGGAGATATGACCGTGACTCAGTATGAGGTGAGATTTTTGGAGTTGGCTCGATATGCTCCATGTATGGTCCCGACTGATCGGGAGAGGATTCGGAGATTTGTGGATAGACTCACTTATCCCATCCGTATTCTGATGACCCGAGAGAGGGTTTTGGGTCATACCTTCGAGGATGCTGTGGATATTGCTAGTGATATTAAGATGGCTCGCCGTTAGGAGAGAGAGGATAGGGAGTCCAAGAGGCCTCGTGGATCAAGTAGCTTCGGTGGTGCTCCGTCTAGGGGCCAGTTTCAGCAGGACAGAGGTCGTTCTTTCAGGCCTCATCAGTCGGCTCGTCCCGAGTATCGTGGGGCGTCTTCGGTCGGGGTCACCAGGGGTATCTGCAGGGCCAGTCTTCACTTAGTGCCCTCTCAGCTCATAGCTCTTGACATGCCTTTTCAGCCCAGGGTTCTTCTGCGCAGGGCGCATCGGCTAGTCATTCCAGCACGAGGGGTTCCCATTAGTCCCCTTCTCCAGCATCTGGTATTTTCTTCGAGTGTGGCGAGTATGGCCATATGAGGAGGCAATGTCCTCGGTGTCGTGGTAGCTAGTCTCTGCAGAGGGATCATCCCTCCTCTTCTACTCTATCTGCTTCAGCACCATCTCAGTCAGGTAGGGGTGAGGGTCAGTCAGCTAGGGGTCGCCCTAGGGGTGGAGATCAACCTAGTGGTGGTCAGGCTCGGTTCTACGTGCTTCCAGACAGGAGAGACACTATTGCATCTGATGCAGTTATTACAGGTATTATCTCAGTATGCCACAGGGATGCTTCTGTTTTATTTGATCCCGGATCTACATACTTTTATGTGTCTTTATATTTTGCCCATCATCTAGGTACGACCCGAGGGTTTCTTGCCTTACTTGTGCATGTATCTACCCCAGTGGGTGATACTATTATTGTGGACCATGTGTATCGATCTTGTCTTGTTACTATTGGGGGTCTAGAGACCCGGGTTGATTTGTTGCTTTTGAGCATGGTAGACTTCGATGTTATTTTGGGCATGGACTGGTTATCTCCGTGTCATGCTATTTTGGACTGTCATGCAAAGATAGTCACGTTAGCTATGCCAGGTGTTCCGAGAGTCGAGTGGCGTGGTTCGACCGATTATGTACCCAGCCGGGTTATCTCTTTCTTAAAGACCCAGTGGATGGTTGGGAAGGGATGTTTATCATATTTGGCTTTCGTGAGGGATGTTGGAGCTGAGACTCCTAGTATTGATTCGGTTCCCGTTGTGAGGGATTTCCCTGATGTGTTTCCAGCAGACCTGTCGGGCATGCCGCTGGACGGGGACATTGATTTCGGTATTGATCTGGTGTCGGGCACTCAGCCCATCTCAATTCCTCCCTATCGTATGGCACCAGCTGAGTTAAAAGAATTGAAGGAGCAGCTTCAGGAACTTCTAGATAAGTGGTTCATTCGCCCGAGTGTGTCACTGTGGGGTGCACCAGTCTTGTTTGTCAAGAAGAAAGATGGCTCAATGAGGATGTGTATTGATTACAGGCAGTTGAATAAGGTAATAGTGAAGAACAAGTATCCTCTACCGCGCATTGATGATTTGTTCGATCATCTCCAGGGAGCAAGGGTATTCTCGAAGATTGATCTTCGTTCAGGCTATCACCAACTGAAGATTAGGGATTCTGATATTATGAAGACAGCTTTCAGGACAAGATATGGGCATTATGAGTTTCTAGTTATGTCTTTTGGGCTGACCAATGCCCCAGCCGCGTTCATGCATTTGATGAACAGCATGTTCCGGCCGTATTTGGATTCCTTTGTGATTGTTTTTATTGATGACATCCTAGTGTACTCGCGTAGCCAGGAGAAGCATGCTCAATATCTAAGAGTAGTATTGCAGAGATTGAGGGAGGAGAAACTTTATGCAAAGTTCTCCAAATGTGAGTTCTGGCTTGGGTCTGTGGCTTTTCTGGGACACTTGGTATCTAGTAATAGTATTCAAGTTGACCCAAAGAAGATAGAGGCGGTGTAGAGTTGGCCTAGACCGTCCTCAGCTATGGAGATCCGAAGTTTCCTCGGTTTGGCAGGGTATTATAGCTGGTTTGTCCAGGGATTTTCATCTATTGCTTCATCCTTGACCAAGTTGACGCCGAAGGGTGCACCATTCGTATGGTCGGATGAGTGCGAGGAGAGTTTTCAGAAGCTCAAGACGGCTTTGACCACAGCTCCAGTGTTAGTCTTGCCATCAGCCTCAGGTTCTTACACCGTGTATTGTGATGCTTCGAGAGTTGGGATTGGATGTGTGTTGATGCAGGAGGGTAAAGTTATTGCTTGTGCTTCTCGTCAGTTGAAACCTCATGAGAAGAATTACCCCGTTCATGATTTGGAGTTGGCTGCCATAGTTCATGCTTTAAGGATTTGGAGGCACTACCTATATGGCGTATCTTGAGAGGTGTATAACGATCATCGTAGCCTTCAACACTTGTTCAAATAGAAGGATCTAAATTTGAGGCAGCGTAGGTGGCTTGAGTTTCTCAAGGATTATGACATTACCATTTTGTATCATCTGGGGAAGGCCAATGTAGTGGCCGATGCTTTGAGCCGGAAGGCGGTAAGTATGGGTAGTTTGGCATATATTCCAGTTGGGGAGAGATCCTTTGCACTGGATGTTCAAGCTTTGGCTAATCGGATGGTGAGATTAGATATTTCAGAGCCTAGCCGGGTGCTGGCTTGTATGGTATCTCGGTCTTCCTTGTATGATCGCATTAGAGAGCGTCAATATGATGATCCACATTTGCTTGTCCTTAAGGACAAAGTTCAGCATGATGATGCCAGGGATGTGACCATTGATAGTGATGGTGTGTTGAGAATGCAGGGCTGGATTTGTGTGCCCAATGTGGACGGGCTTCAGGAGTTGATATTGGAGGAGGCCCATAGCTCGCAGTATTCTATTCATCCAGGTGCCGCGAAGATGTATCAGGATCTAAGACAGTATTACTGGTGGAGGAGAATGAAGAAGGATATTGTGAGTCATGTAGCGTGTGTCTCAACTGTCAGCAGGTCCACTATGAGCATCAGAGACCTAGTGGTGTACTTCAGCGTATGGATATTCCTGAGTGGAAATGGTAAAGGATTACTATGGACTTCGTGAGTGGTCTCCCTCGGATAGCGAGGAAGTTTGATTCAGTTTGGGTGATTGTGGATCAGCTGACCAAGTTCGCGCACTTCATTCCGGTGTGTACAACCTATTCTTCAGAGCGATTAGCAGAGATTTTCATCCAGTAGATTGCACGGTTGCATGGGGTCCCAGTTTCCATTATATCAGACAGGTGTACTCAGTTCACTTCTCAGTTTTAGAGGACGTTTCAGCAAGAGTTGGGTGCACAGGTAGAGCTGAGCACAGCGTTTCATCCTCAAACGGGCGAGAAGTCCGAGCGTACCATCCAGATATTGGAGGACATGTTGCGTGCCTGTGTTATTGACTTTGGAGGTTCTTGGGGTGATTTATTGCCTATTGCAGAGTTTGCTTACAACAACAACTACCAATCTAGCATTCAGATGGCGCCATATAATGCTTTATATGGGAGACGGTATAGATATCCGGTTGGTTGGTTCGAGCCCGACGAGGCTAGGTTGTTGGGGACGGAGTTGGTCCAGGATGCCTTAGATAAGGTGAAGGTGATTCAGGAGAGACTTCGCACAGCTCAGTCGTGTCAGAAGAGTTATGCGGACCGGAAGGTTCGAGATGTATCTTATTCGGTGGGCAAGAAGGTCTTGTTGAAGGTTTTGCCTATGAAGGGCGTTATGAGATTTGGAAAGAAAGGAAAGCTGACCGAGGTTCATTGGCCCTTTTGAGATACTTAGGAGGATTGGGGAGGTGGCCTATATGCTTGCTTTTCCACCCAACCTATCGGGAGTCCATCCGATATTTCATGTATCTATGCTCCTGAAGTATGTTGGGGACCTATCTCATGCGTTGGACTTCAGTGCAGTTCATTTGGATGATGATTTGACCTATGATGCGGAGCCAGTGGCTATTTTTGGTCGACAGGTTCGAAAGTTGAGGTCCAAGGATATTGCTTCAGCGAAGGTGCAGTGGAGAGGTCGACCCATGGAGGAGGTTACTTGGGAGACCGAGCGGGAGATGCGGAGTAGATATCCTTACTTGTTTGAGAGTCTAGGTATGTTTCTTGACCCACTGGAGGACGAGCGTTTGTTTTGAGTTTGCGAGGATGTGACGACCCGGCCCATCGTCACGTGAGTTACCGCCCCGTTTCCCCCATATTATGTCCTTCTATGATTTGATATCAGTGTTTGAGTTGATCGGATAGGTTGGATTGGTTTTAGCTGGAAATGAGGCACTTAGCTTCTTAAAAGGAAGCTTGTTGTGGCAAGGTCAACCGGATATTGACTATGTAGTTAGAGGGCTCGTATGTGAGTTCTGTTGGTTCGGTTAGCTTCGGGGGATGATTTGTGACTTAGAAGAGTGATCAAAATTGAATTTGGAGGTCCGATATAGAATTAGGCTTGAATTGGCGAAGTTTGAATTTTATAAAAATCCGGTTGATAGGTGAGATTTTGATCCGAGGGTCGGAATGGAATTCCGAGAGTTACAATAGCTCCGCTAGGTGATTTTGGATATGTCTGCAAATTTTCAGGTCATTCGGACGTCGTTTGGTCGGGTTTTTGATTGAATGCGCATTTCGGAAGTTTTGATAAAAATAGGCTTGAATCCGATGTGTTTTAATGGTTTTAGCGTTGTAGACGTGTTTTTAGGATTGGAACAAGTTTGAATAAGGTTGTTGGTTGTGTTGGTGCTTTTGGTTGAGGTCCCGCGGGCCTCGGAATGATTTCGGGTGGTCAAACAGAGGTTTTAAGCAAATGTTGCAGTCAGATTTTCTCCCTTCTGGTATTTCCGCATCTGCAAAAAAGGAGCCGCTTAAGCGGTTCTGCAGATGCGGTGGGGAAGCTGCAGAAGCGAACAGGTGACGCCCAGGAGTTTTCCGCAGAAGCGGAAGAGAATTCCCTTTTGCAGGACCGCGTAAGCGAAATTTTGGGTCGCAGAAGCGGCCCCAAGTATTTTAAGTTAGACCGCATAAGCGGTCAATTAGCCGCATAAGCGGAACCGCAGGTGCGGTTAGGCAACCGCAGAAGCGGAAATCGGGCCTGTGTTATAGTGAACAGTGTTCACGAACTTAGAAAAGAAGAAAACAATTTAGACTTCGAGCAAAGTGGGTTTTTGGGCAATTTTTAAGAGGATTCGAAGGAGTCTTATCAGGTATGAATATTTGGACTCGAATTATGTTATTATGGTGTTAAAACATGAATTTATCACAAAATTTCAAGGAATTAAAGAGTAAAAATGGAGGTTAGGGCTTGAAACCTAAGAGAATTTAAACTGATGATTTGAGGGGTCAAATGGGCTCCGATTCTTGTGTATTTTATATGTACAGACTCGTGGCGAGATGAGGATTCCGAAGATGTGAATTTCGTAATTTTTCAAGAAGTGGGCCGGGGCTCGGGTTTTGCCAACTTCATGTTTTTGAGTGTTTTTCGAGTTCTTTCAATTGCGTTATGTTCCATTATCCTATTGTGATGTATTCGTTGTGGTTTTGACTAGATTTGACGCACGAAGAGGTTGATTCTAGAGGAAGAGGCTTGATGGGCTAGTTTTTAGCCGGTTCGAGGTGAGTAATTGATGTAACTGCTGTGCTAAGGGTTTGAAACCCCAGACTTTCACATCGTAACGCTATATTGAGGTGTGACACGCATTACACCATGAGTGCGGGGTCGTATACTGTTGGGGATTGAGACTTAGTCCATCCCAAGTGTTAATTTCTACTATATTGGTGATTGAAACGCATAGTTCGTTATTGTGAATTGGGCTCATTGCCGTGTTTAGGGCCTTGTGCCGACCTGTAGAATCCTTAGAGGATCTTTATGTGTTTTCCTCACTTGTGTGCATAACATAAATTCTCAGTCATGTTTTCAAATATTAAAAACAATATAATAACTGTGTTTTATTCATGAACCTTAAATGAAAAGGATATGAGGGCTGAGATCCCTATAGTATGTCACGCCCGATTGGCTGTGGACTTATTTGACTGAGATGGGCCGGGGACCCAGTGGTGAGGATGTTTCCTTGATATGGATCGGGCTACATGCAGCAATTATTATATATATTGATATTGAGGCCGAGAGCCTATTTTATGCCAATACCTAGCTGATATTGCGCTTGAGCTATAGGAACCCCTCCGGAGTCTGTACACACCCCCAGTAAGTGTCGTCGACGTTAAATAAGTGGAGCGGGCTGCACGCTGCAGCGGGTACTGGATTGTACCGTTATATGTGTTGCATTATGTCATGCATTATTCTTTACCTGTATTAATTATTGTACAATGTTTCCACTGTTTTAGTTATGAACTGCTAGATATAGAGTACCTAGTGCATTTCCTGTGTTTTCTTACTTCATACTTTAGTTATGTCTATTACCACTGAGTTGGAAGAACTCACTTTACTCCCTGCACCTTGTGTGTAGATCCAGGCAGTCTCAGGTTGAGTGATTCCAGTTGATTCAGAGTTCTTTCTGGGAGTATTTGAGGTAGCTGCAGGGCGTTCACAGCCGATGATTCTCCCCTCTATCTTTATCCTTTATTTCCGCATTTTCAGTATTAGACAGACTTTGTAGTAGGATATTATGACGTCATTAGAGGCTCATGGTCGTGACACCGGGTCCTAGTTAGGCTGTTTGGGTATTTTGTTAGACTTTTCGCATTATTATTAGTATTTCAGATTCTTGTCTTTAATGATACTTAACTTTATCTGTTTAGTAAACGGGGTTATTGATATAAATGGTCTGGCTTGCCTAGTAGTGTGCTGGGCACCATCACGACCGGGTTGGGGTCGTGACATTTACTCATAGCACAAGCTATATCTGGTCGTGTACAATTCATGATATAAATTAAGCATCCTAACACACGAGCATAATCCAATTGTGATATGTTTTAGCCTTTGTTCTTTGCTAATGCAAGATTCACATCAATTGGAGTCTTTGCAACTTTAAATCCTAAGTGCTTGAATTTTCCAAGTACTGTCTTAATATAATGAGATTGCGACAATGCCAGACCTTGAGGAGTCTTATGGATCTTAATCCCCAGAATTAAATCAGCAATTCCAAAGTCCTTCATATCAAACTTGCTAGTTAGCATGCGCTTAGTCGCGTTTATGTTGGTAATGATTATCAACATATCATCCACATATAAACAAACAATGACTATGTGATTTGGAACATTTTTAATGTACACACATTTATCATATCCATTTATCTTAAAACGTTTGACAATATTGTTTGGTCAAATTTTGTATGCCATTGTTGGGGTTCTTTTTTTAGTCCGTAAAGGGGCTTAACAAGTCTACATACCTTTTTTTCTTTACCTGGAACCACAAACCCTTCAGGTTATTTCATGTAGATTTCTTCCTCCAAATCTCCATTCAAGAAGGCCATTTTAACGTCCATTTGTTGAATTTCAAGACCATAAACTGCAGCTAATGCTACTAACATTCGTATGGACGTAATTCTTGTAACTGGAGAGTATGTATCAAAATAGTCAAGACCTTCTCATTGTTTATACCCTTTGACTACAAATCTTGCATATATTTATCAGTAGTGCCATCATCTTTCATTTCCCTCTTAAAAATCCATTTAGAACCCAAAGGTTTATTTCCAAGAGGAAGATCAACTAATTCCTATGTATGATTGTTCAATGTGGATTCTATTTCACTATTGACTGCCTCTTTCCAAAATAATAATTCCGAAGAAGACATAGCTTCTTTAATGTTCGAGGCTCATTTCCAATACGAATGTCATAAAATCTGGTCCAGATGAAGTAAACGTTCTTTGACGTTTACTACGTCTTGGATTCTCCTGATTGATATACTTTCTTTTGTTTCTTCCCGAAGTCATTTAGATCCTTTACCAATCGACTCACATTCCCTTATACAGATATATATTTTTAAAGAATAAAGCATTATTTGATTTTATATCCGTATTATTATGAACGTCGAGATTTTTTGATTTATGAACCAGAAATCGATATACTATTGGTCGCATATCCTATGAAAACACAATCAATGGTTTTCGATCGTATTTTTACCCTTTTGGGTTTAGGAACTTGCACTTTTGTTAAATATCTCCACACTTTAAAATAATTCAAGTTGAGCTTCCTTCCTTTTCATTTTTCATATGCAATGGATTGTGTTTTGCTATGGGGTACTCGATTTAGTATTCAGTTAGCCGTAAGAACAGCTTCCCCTACAAGTTCTATGGCAAACAAGAACTTATCAACAATGCGTTCATTATCTCCTTTAATGAACTATTCTTTCTTTCTGCAATCCCCTTGGATTGGGGCGTGTAAGGGGTCGTTATTTGATGGATAATTCCACATTCTTAACATATTTCTTCAAAATGGGATTCATATTCACCACCCCTATCACTTCTTATCATTTTGATTTTCTTGTTAAGTTGCATTTCAACTTCATTTTTGTATTGCCTGAATGCGTCTATTGCTTCATCTTTACTATTAAGTAAGTAAATATAGAAATATCGAGTACTGTCATCAATAAAAGTTATGAAATACTTCTTTCCACCGCGAGATGGTATTGACTTCATGTCGTAAATATTTGTGAGAATGAAGTCTAAAGTATTTGAATTTCTTTCAACTGACTTATAAGGATATTTAACTTACTTAGATTTCACATATATTTGACATTTTGATCTGTCACATTCAAAGTTAGGCAATACTTCCAAGTTAATTATTTTTCGCAAGGTTTTATAATTGACATGACCCAAACGTATATGCCATAAATTATTTGACTCAAGCAAGTAAGAAGAAGTTGAAACTTTATTATTCTCAACGACTATTACATGTAGCTTGAAAAGGCCCTTAGTGAAGTAACATTTTCCTACAAACATTTCATTCTTACTTATTACGACCTTATTAGATATAAAAACATATTTAAACCCGTTCTTAGCGAGAAGTTCAGCAGAGACTAAGTTCTTCCTAATCTCTAAAATATGAAGGATGTTGTTCAGAGTCACCACCTTGCCAGAAGTCATTCTCAGAAATATCTTCCCACACCCTTTAATTTTGGCCGTTGCAGAATTTTCCATAGAAAGCATCTCTTCGGGTCCAATAGGAGCATATGTAGCAAATGCTTCTCTAACGGTACAAACATGATGAGTGACTCCAGAGTCAATCCACCACTCCTTAGGATTTCCCACCATGTTGTATTCAGAAAGCATAGCACACAAGTCATCAATATTTTTGTGCATTTCAACCATGTTTGTTTGACCCTTCTTATTGTCTTTCTTCATAGCACGACACTCTGTAGATTTGGGTCCAGCTTTTCTACAGTTGTAGTGTGACGACCCAAAGGGTCATCACCTGTTTTATTACCCATTTCAAGCTTCCGAGGCCTTGAAAACCTCATTTATAGTCGCCTTGAATTGTGTGCGTAGTCCGAAAGCATAGCCGGAAGCTCAAATATGAAATTCTGTAAAAAATGCTAAATTTTGAAGTTAAAATGAATAAATTTGACTTCGATCAACATTTTGAGTAAATGGACCCAGACTCGTGATTCGACGGTCCTAAAGGGTCCGTAGGAAAATATGGGACTTGGGCGTATGCCTGATATCGAATTTTGAGGTCCCAAGCCCGAGAAATGAATTTTTGAGTAAAATTATTTTCTGAAAATATTTAAGGAAAGTGGAAATAAAATTTGATTAGAAAGTGATGGTATCGGGCCCGTATTTTGGTTCTGATGCCCGGTACAGGTCTTATATATGATTTAAGCACTTCCTGTAAAGTTTGATTGAAAACGGACGTCGTTTGACGTGTTTCAGACTCAAAACGGAAAATTTAATGTTTTATGAAATTTGAAAGAAATCATGGATTTTAAGGCTTAATTCGTTGTATATGACGTTATTTTGGAAATTTGATCGCACAGTTAAGTTCTTAGGATGTTGTTGAGTTAGTGTATGTGTTTGGTTAGGAGCCTCGAGGGATCGGGAGTGTTTCGGAGGTATTCCGGGGTCGTTTTGGACTTAAGAAATTGCAAATTTTTGGCTTCAACAGTTGCATGTCCATTTGTTCTTCACGTTCGCGACGCCTCTTCCATGTTCGTGAAGCTCTAAGTCTTTCCTTCATCGCATTTGCACCCCTACCCTCGCGATCGCATAGAGTTATCTGGCCCTGGGGGACTTAGCCTTCTTTCCTTTTCACGTTCGCGTTCGTACCCTCGCAATCGCGTAGCTTAACGGAACTTTTACATCGCGTTCGCGTGAAGTCCCACGTGTTTGCATAGACCAAATTTCTGGACCCCAGCAATTCCTTCTCCGCATTTGCGATACCCGTCTCGAGATTGTGATGGCCTGTCAGTGTTACCCTTCGCGAACGTGACCAGCCTGTCGCGAACGCGAAGGGAAATTTTTGCCCAGTTCTTTAAAAGTTCCAAAACAGAACCATTTTGGGAGTTACCAATTTTTCACGAACTCCTTCTTCTCCAAGGTCCTTAGGCGTCCATTGAAGCATTTCTTCACCAAAACCTCTTGGGTTAGTAATTCTTAACTCGTTTTCTTCATTTTCCATCAATATTATTTGAATTCCTATACCTAAAACATGTAATTTAGAGTAGAAATTTGAGAAATTGGGTAGAGTTAGGGCTTTTTGATATATATTTAGACCTCGTTTTGGGATCGAATTTGAAAACAAATTATATATTCGGGCTCGTAGGTGAATGGGTAATCGGAATTTAGTTCGAACCTCGTGTTTTGACCGAGCGGGCCTGGGGTCGATTTTTGGAATTTTTAGAAGAATGTTCAGAAATTTATATTTAGGCATTAGAATTGGATTGTTTAGTATTTATTGATGATATTACGTCAATTGTTTATAGATACGATTGGGTTGGAGCCAAATTTTAAAGGAAAAGCGGTGCATAAGGATTGAGTTGACCGTGGAATTTCGAGGTAAGTGTTTGGTCTAACCTTAGCTTGAGGTAATAGGAGTTGAGTCTTATTTGCTATTTGCTAATTGTCGAGTATGACGTATAGGCATGATGACAAGTATCTATACGTTGGTTTCTAGCATGACCGTGAGTCTTTATCTTGCGAATATTCTGAGTTTTTTGTATCTTCCATGCTTAAATGATGATTTCAATATGTTGTAAAGAGCTTGTGAAAGAAATTGTGATATTTAAACTTCGAGGAGAATTGGCTCAAGTTATAGTATGAATTGAGAAAGTATATGAGATAATTGAAACCTTTGGAGCAATGTCTCAAGTGATAGAGTGAGTTATGAAATGAAAGTGAAATAAAGAGAAAGAAATACTAAAATGTACCATTGTTGGTTTATTGTTGCTATATTGATTATCTCTCTTTCCGCAATGTTGAGTTTATTAATTGTTGTTCCCTTGCCGAGATTTCTATTATTATTTTGTTTACTTCCTTACCCTTATTTGTGATTGTTTTTTGGGTGAGGAAAGAGTGATAAAGCACGAAGGCCGATGCCGTGCATTGTTTGACATTGTGAGGAAAGAGTGTAAAGCACGAAGGGTGATGTCGTGTCGTACGATGTGCCATTCCGTACCGATATCCATTGATTATATTATGATGAAAGAGAGTAAAAGCATGAAGGGTGATGTCGTGTACATTATTATGATACGATTGATTTGGTGAGAACGAGAGTAAAAGCACGAAGGGTAATGCCGTGCAAACTGTTGATTTTTAATACTTGTTGATATTTTGACTTTGTTGTTTCTTTCTTTTATTGTGGATTCCTAATTGAAACTGTTGCCTCCCCACAGCATGTTTCCCTTCTCACGTTGTTTGGTTGTTTCCTGTATTTCCTTTTGTTGTATATATATATTTGAACTGTATAAGTTTATTTGGTAGTCTAGTCCCAGCCTCGTCACTACTTCGCCGGGGTTAGGCTAGGCACTTACCAGCATATGGGGTCGGTTGTGTTGATACTACACTCTGTGATCTTTTGCACAGATTCAGGTTTCGGACAACAGCAGCAGTAGCGCAGGTGTTAACATTCAGACCAGTGAGACACCTAGGTAGCCTTGCAGGCATCTGCAGGCCCGACGTCACCTCTATCTTTAATTTCAGTCTGTTATCCCTTGTATTCGAGACAAATAGTTTTATATTTCTTTCTAACGGTTGTATTTATTACTCTTAGTAGTTCGTGAGTAATGTGACACCAGCTCTTGGGTTAGAGATTTATGATGAATTTCCGCATTTTTATTCAGTTTTATTAATTTAAGACTTCCACTTATTTGATTTATTTCGATGTCTTCTTATTATTTCTGATAATTGGTAAAAGAAGAATTTTATTAATGAAAAAGGTAGTTAAGGGTTGGCTTGCTTAGCTCTCATTAGTAGGCGCTATCACGACTCCCGATGGTAGGAAATCCAGGTTGTGACATGTAGCAATTTTTGTTAAACCGCTTCTTGCTTGGGTTGCTTTTCGGTCCAGAAGCCTTCTTCCTCTTTCTATTATTTTGAAGAGTATCCTCAACACTCTTTGCTCCATTATTGATGAGTTTCCACGGTTTCTCTTTTCAGCAGCTTTGTTGTCCTCTTCAATTCTCAACCGAACAATGAGATCTT
The DNA here is from genome assembly GCA_026770625.1 of Nicotiana glauca. Taxonomy (NCBI): domain Eukaryota; kingdom Viridiplantae; phylum Streptophyta; class Magnoliopsida; order Solanales; family Solanaceae; genus Nicotiana; species Nicotiana glauca. The sequence goes on from MU725941.1 coordinate 62,020, forward strand.
CAAGCGACATCTCCTTGCGTTTTTGTTTCAAGTAGTTTTTGAAGTCCTTCTACAAAGGAGACAACTTCTCAATCATCGTTGCTACTTGGAATGCTTCATTGATGACAAGGACTTCAATAAAAGTTCTATTAGTAAAAATAGTATAATTAATACTTTCAACATTAGTATTAATTCGAATTATACCATAAGGAAAGAGATCGTGAATAATCACTTGTAATTCCTGGTGTCACGACCCCAAACCGGCCCGGTCATGATGGAACCTCTCGTGAAGACAAATTCAGCCGACATAACACTCACATTAACCCTTTAATTAAACAATGCTTCATAATAAAATCTTGAAATAACAGTGCGGAATGAAAATACCAGCCCGATATCGGGGTGTCACTAGTCATGAGCATCTATCAAGGTATGAGTACACGAAAAGTCTAAAAGAAATGTATTAAATACAGTAGTAGCAATGAGAGGAAGGAAGAAATGTTGCGAGCGTCGTGCAGCCACCTTGCTAACTCTGATGACTCCGCGTCTGAGCAACCAACACCCACTACCGGGTTCTGAAATACCTGAATCTGTACATAAGGTGTAGGGAGTAATGTGAGTACTCTAACCCAGTAAGTAATAAGAGTAAATAAATACTGAGTAGTAGGAAACAATAAATTCCACATTTCACGTTAGGCTCAATAAACATAACATGCTCTCAGATCAAAATACGAATCAATCTTCCCTTTTTAAAATCCAACTTTTAGTAAAAATCATTTTGAAATACTTTCCAGCAATTTCAGTAGGGGTTCAATACCATTTAAAATAATAATAGAAATTAAAGTCATAATCGGCCCCTCGGGCAAAGCATAGACCATAAAACAGCCCCTCGGGCAAAACAGTAACCATAAACACTTCATGACTTGAAAATCTCAATGGAAATGACCAATGTCAAATCAAAGATTAATTTTCTGAAAATTTCATAAACCTAAATTTAAATAAAAGTTATTTTAAAACATCTATGCAACTTCCAGACAGATGCTCAATATAAAGATGAGTGAAAACAGTCAATAAATCGATATATTCAATAGAAACTCATTTTAAAGAGGAGTGAAATCAATAAGTCCATAAACAGTCCTCTCAAGCAAGCATCACTCATATGCATGTATATATCTGTCGCCCCTCGGGCTAGCCTCTCTGTCCCTCGTGACTCAACTCTTACCAATCAGTACTCGCACTCAACATTCACACTCAATAGGTACCATATAGTAACGGTTGTGGCGTACAGCCCAATCCATATATCTCTCACAATAATCAAAATCAAAATAATTGTTGTGGTGTGCAGCCCGATCCGTACATCGCTGTGGCACACAACCCGATCCATATAAATAGTCGACTGCGCTCACTAGGGGTGTGCAGACTCGGAAGGGCTCCTACAGCCCAAGCGCTATATCGCTGAGGCGTGCAGCCCGATCCATATAAATAAATAAATAAATAAATATATATATAAATAAATATATATATATATATATATATATATATATATATATATATATATATATATATTTTTGCGGCGTGCAGCCCGATCCATAGATATATAATCCTCACAACTAGGACCTCGTCCTCTTTCAGTCATTAATATCACCATCAGACTCTCAGTCTATCTCAGTCATCAATCTCACAATCAGACCCTCGGTCTATCTCAATAAAATAGGGAACTTAGCCTAAAGTAGTTTTCCACATTTTTAAGAATATAGTGATAAAGCTAGATTTGAGCAATAACCAGGTAAAACATGACTGAGAATATGTTTTCAAACAAATAGAGTGAGGAAAAATAGTAAAAATTCCCCTAAGGGTCTCAACAAGTCAGCACAAGGCCCCAAATATGGCATAGAGCCCAAAATATAATAATGTCAAACAATTAACTATCAAATACATATTAAAATATTCATTCAGGATGGACTAGGTCACAATCCCTAGTGGTGCTCTACCCCACGCTTGTCATCTTGCATGCAAGTCACCTCAAAGTAACACAACGATGTGTAATCCGGGGTTTCAAACCCTCAGGACAGTATTTACAATCATTACTTACCTCGAACTGGCAAAGTCCCTAGCTCGCGACGCCTTTACCCCTGAAATTGGCCACCGCGCACGTCGAATCTATCCAAAACCAGAACGAATACGTCTGTGACGACCCGGCCCGTTGTCACATGAGTTACCACCCCATTTCCCCCATATTATGTTGTTCTATGTTTCAATATCAGTATTTGAGTTGATCGGATAGAATTGAATTGGTTTTAGTTGGAAATGAGGCACTTAGCCTCTTAGAAGGAAGCTTGT
>MU725941.1:64613-74668 GCA_026770625.1 Nicotiana glauca
TTTGGAGAATTCTAGAGGATAGGTGAGATTTTGATCTGAGGGTCGGAATGAAATTCCGAGAGTTGCAATAGCTCCATTAGGTTATTTTGGATATGTCTGCAAATTTTCAGGTCATTCAGACATCTTTTGGTCGGGTTTTTGATCGAGTGTGAGTTTCGGAAGTTTTAGTTAAATTTAGGCTTGAATCCGTGGTAATTTGATGATTCTTGTGTTGTTCTATGTGTTTTTATGATTGGAACAAGTTCGTATGATGTTTCGAGGTATGTTGGTGTTTTTGGTTGATGTCTCGGGGGCCTCGGGGTGATTTCGGATGGTTAAACGGGAAGTTTGGACTTATGAAAATCTGCAGAAAATTGCAGCAGCAGTGCAGGAAATGCTAAGCCTTTGCAGTTCGCGTGGCCTTGGCCGTCTTCGTGTAGGCATGGGGTGCGTGGTCTTCGCGTTCGCATGAGTATGGTCGCGATCGCGTAGTTGTGTAATCTGATTCATCGCGATCGCGAGGTATGCTACGCGTTCGCGTAGAGTAAAAGAGGAACCAGGGATTTTTGGTCATCGCGAACGCGGGAGAACCCACGCGTTCGCGTAGAAGGAAAACTAGGCGACCAGAAGGGGTTTTTATAACATTTCAGTCGCGAACTCATCACTTTTTCCACCATTTTTAACTCCGCCTCAAGAGCTTTTTGGTAGATTTGAAGAGAGTTTTCGACGGGTATTGATTGGAGGTAAGTCCTGTAGCCTAGAAACGTCATCTAACTGTGATTTCAACACCTAAATTCATGGAATTTGAGTAAAAAGGGAAGAGCTAGGGCTTGTGTTTTCCTAATGAGAAATTAGATTTTGAAGGAGCATTTGAACTCCGATATTGATAAAATTTATATGTACGGACTCATGGCAAGACGAGGAATCCACTGATATAAATTTTGGAATTTTTCGAGAAGTGAGCCCGGGGCTCGGGTTTTGTCAACTTCGTATTTTTAAGTATTTTTCGAGTAATTTCTATTGGGTTATGTTCCATTAGCCTATTGTAATGTATTCGTTGTAGTTTTGACTAGATTTGACGCGCGAGGAAGCGGATTCGAGAGGAAAAGGCGTGGCGGACTAGTTTTGTGGCCGGCTTGAGGTGAGTAATAGGTGTAGATGATGACCTGAGGGTTTGAAACCCCGGTATATCACACTGTGACGCTATATTGAGGCGAGACACGTACTCTACTATGAGCACGGGGTCGTTTGTGATTGGAGGACTATGGCTTAGTCTGTCCGAGTGATGTTCATAATGTGCATTGACTAGAAATTGATTGGTAAACATCCTACTTGGATTGCTATGAGCATATTTGGGTTGCGTTCAGATTATCGCAAAGCACAAATTTTTTTCCCAGGCCTCAAAATGGTCTACGCGAACGCGACCCAAGGAATGCGATAGCGAAGCTTCAACTTCCCCTCTTACGTGATCGCGACTCTAATGATGCGAAAACAATGAACCAAAAACTCCCCTTCCACGATTGCGAACCCACGATTGCGAACGCAAAGAACAAAAAATCCGGTTTACCAATAATCCTTCTATGCGAAAGCAGAGGGTATCATGCGAACACGAAGCACCTAGAACTCACCCTCCGCAAACGCGAAGCATCAACCGCGAATGCGAAGACAAAATCTTAGGCCTCCCAAATTTCCTCTATGCGATCGCGAAGGCTAAAAACCTGTTGCACTGACTGCTGCATTTTCTGCAATTTCCTAAGTCCAAAACTTCCCGTTTAGCCATCCGAAGTCACCCCGAGGCCCCCGGGACCTCAACCAAAATCACCAACACACCCTACAACATCATTCAAACTTGTTCCTGTCACGACCCGGATTTTTCACCTTCGGAGGTTGTGATGGTTCCTACTAGTAGGAGCTAGGCAAGCCAAACTTAATCACTTTTTGTTAAGCACCTATTCCTTTTTAATAATTAACAGCATTAAAATAAAGGCAACTGAATTAAATTCATAAGCGGTAGTCTTAAATTTCAAATAACTGAATAGAATACGGAATTTCCAATATGCATCTCTACCCAAGAACTGGAGTCACATACTCACGAACATCTAAGAATACTAAATACAAGGTCTGAAAGAAATTTATAAAGTGTCTATTCTGAATACAAGAGATAACAACTGAAAACAAGATAAGGATATGCTGGGCCCGCGGACGTCTGCGAGTCTACCTCGGTATCCCTCTATGGACTGAAGGATGGCTCCCCGGCTACTGCTTCTCTCCGTACGCTGCTCCGGCATCTGCACATAAGTGCAGAGTGTAGCATCAACATGACCAACCCCCTGTGCTGGTAAGTGTCTGGCCTAACCCCGACAATGTAGTGACGAGGCTAGTACCAAACTCCAGATAAACCTGTGCAGTTATATATAGGAATTGTGGGAAAAGTAAACAGGCAATAAGCAGTAAAAGGGAGGGGGTACATGTTATGGGGAGGCAACAATTATAATTAGGAAACCACAATATAAAGATAGAAGCAGCCCAAGAATTTACAGCGAATTAAGTAACGAATATTCCAAACAAAACACACTTGAATCAGCAATTGTTGCGGCGTGCAACCCGATCCTCAAATCTCATTGTTATGGCGTGCAAACCGATCTATGAATATCATTTAGCTTTGTTGCAGCGTGAAACCCGACCCTCAAATATAATTATTGCGGCACGCAACCTGACTCATAAATATCATTATTACGCCGTGCAACCCTACCCATATGGATATTATTTATCATTGTTGCGGCGTGCAATCCGATCCATATCATTCATCACTGTTGCGGCGTGCAACCCGATCCATATCGTTTATCGTTGTTGTGGCGTGCAACCCGATCCACCGATATCATTCTCTCTCATCCAAATAACAGTCACAAATACGGGGAAAAGAAGTAAACAAACAATGGAAGAAAATCTCGGCAAGGTAATACAATAAAGCAGTTAAATCCCGGCAAGGGAACAATATCAATAAACTTAATATCCCTTCAAAGGAGCAATTCAACAACCTATGTGATCGCGGATGAATCTATGCGATCGTATAGAACAAATGCAGGGCACCTGAAAGTCTACTCTATGAGATCGCGATGCTACCTATGCGATTGCATAGAACTGAATACCACAACATGAGAACTGAAACTTCTGCAACTTTTCTTAGGCCAAAACCACTCTGAAACACCTCCGAAAATAGTCACGAGCCCTCGGGGCTCCTAACCAAACACACACACACTAACTCAACAACATCCTACAAACTTAACTGTGCTATCAAATCGCCAAAATAACATCAAAAATACTGAATTAAGCCTTAAAATCCATGATTTCTTCCAAATTTCATAAACATTCAAATTTAGAACTTTGAGTTCAAACACGTCAAACGACATCCGAATTCAAAACTCCATAGAAAGCGCTTAAACCACATATAAGACCTTTACCGGGTCCCGGAACAAAAATACGGGCCCGATACCAACACGTTCTAATCCATTTCCATTTCAAACTTTCTTAATAATTTCAGAAAAATAATTTCTTTTAAAAATTCATTACTCGGCTCAGAACCTTGGATTTTGATTCCGGGCATACGCCCGAGTCCCATATTTTTTTATGGACCCTCCGGGACCGTCACATCACGGGTCCGATTCCGTTTACCCAAAATATTGACCAAAGTCAACCTCACTCATTTTAATACCAAGTTTTAGCATTTTTCACAAAAATTCATAGATGAGCTTTCCGGCTACGCGTCCGGATTACGCACGCAACTCAAGGCGACTAAAAGTGAGGTTTTCAAGGCATCGGAAATACATAATGAATGAGAAAATAGGTGATGACCCTTTGGGTCGTCACAGTTCCAATCATCAAAACGCCTCAAACAACATCAAAACCATCAAATTAAATCGAATTCAAGCATAAGTTCTTCTAAAACTTCCAAAACACGCATTTGATCAAAAACCCAACCAAATCACCTCCGAATGACCTGAAATTTTACACAAACATCCCAATTCGCATAACGAAGCTACAACAACTCTCGGAATTCTATTCCGACCCTCGTATCAAAATCTCACCTATCAACTCAAAATCGCCAAAATACTAACTTCGCCAATTCAAGCCTAATTCTACACCGGACCTCCAAAATCAATTCCGATCACGCTCATATGTCACAAATCACCTAATGGATCTAACCAAATTATAAAAATTTTAATCCGACTCTTGGCCAAACCTTTCAAATCCAAAGCTTTCAACTGAGATTGCTCCTTCAAATTCATTCTAATTTGTCCTGAAAACTAAAATCAACGATTTACATAAGTCATAACACATTACACGGGGCAAGTCATGCCCGAGAACTGGCGATCAAAATACAAGAGTTCAAAACGACCGATCAGATCGTTACACTTGGACTTGGGTAATAATATACTTGCTATTTACCATTTTGTAGTCCAAAAATTTAGTGGCAATGAATTTCTTCAACCCGACATCTTTAGTTTTGTATTTCTTTTCAAGCGCAATCCATAGTTCTTTTGACGTCTCCACATTACTATAGACGTTATACAGATCGTCATCCAGTCCGCTAAGAATGTAATTCTTGCATAGAAAATTAGTACGATTCCACGCCTCAATCACAAGAAAGCTTTCATTCTCTGGAGTTTCGTCGGGCAGAACATGAACATCTTCTTTAATAAACTTCTGTAGAATTAAAGTCATCAAGTAGAAAAACTTCTCTTGCTTCCACCGCTTGAAATCAATCCCGAAATATTTTTTTGGTTTTTTTACCGGTGCCAATGCCGGTGTTGTTCGGCTTGGCGATGCATTCGCAGTCACCATAGGAACAGTCTGGTTCCCATTGTCATTCGTCATTTCTGTAAAAGAATGACACAAACAAACGTTAATATCACGTAGATTTTAATCTTCAATGGAGTAGAAAACCATAAAGGTTTTAGTCTCCAGAACAGTGAGTATAACACAAATACAGAAAATTTAAGTTCCTTAAGCTTGTTAGTATAATGTATTTGTAAACTAATTCTAAAGAATATAAAATGACGTATAAACAGAAACAGAATTTAATCTGAGCCCACTAAATTCATAGTGTTTCCTTAAGGAACTTAATCCCCTCCTAGTACCCATGGTTGTGGATTATTTCTTCCTAGGATAGAACAAATTACACACTGGTGTAGCGGTACTTCAAACCCAGTATTTTAGTGAACACAATTATAGGTAGCAAATCACACTTACTGTTGCTTTCTTTGTAGTTAAAATAATGTATAAAAAGGATGAGTATTCAGAAATTTGAAAAATCTGAGAGAATGGACAACTTATTTATAGCCCCAACCTGTTGAGTTCAAGCGAAAAGAGGCCAGTTACGTAAAATGGCCATAACGTAAATGGCCAGTTACGCAAATTAAAATGGGCAGAGGAAACGTTTTCCGTTATAAAAAACGGACAGACAGAGTCAATGAAACGGGTAATTTAGATTATTAATCTTCAGTTACAAACACGGATATTTAATAATATTACGTTAATATTTATTATTAACAAATAAATTTGGTCCAAAAAATTAATCAATCAATTGACCGAAGCCGAGGCCGAGCGAACGATGACGGCTTGAGGCTTGTCTTCTTCTTAACTCTTTAAGAGCTAAAAGAAGAGCAATTGTATATATCTATACTATATTAAAAGCACGAAAGCCTTTAGCGAAATATTGTTCGCCTATTTTACTCTTAAAAAAAGCTTTTATATTGACAAATCTGTAATTAAATTATTTTCCTAATATTAAAGGTTTAAAATCAACTAAACTTTTGGTTATTTAACATTTCTTTAACTGAACCATGTAGACTATACTAATATTTACGACTTTAAAATCATTAAGATTTTACCTTATAAAGATTCTAATTCCAACTATGTAATGAACTAAGATTTACCTCATATAAATTATACTAAAATACTAAAACGAAACCCTTCCTCTCCACGTTCTTATATTTCTTGTCAACCATGCTTAGAGGTAAACTTCTTTTCTATTGTTTATTTGTGCAATCATAGTACTTATTGATCATAGTGAGGTTCTTTTCTTTTCTATTTTTGACTTTGCATATATGCTATATATGTTTAGATATTTTTGTGCCTCTTTTAAATTCTTCTTTTAATTTGTAAAGAGGTTAAGAATTGGAGCTTTTGTTCTTCAATAAACATGAATTGGAGTCGGAATAGGCACTTGTGACGAGGTGATCAGTAGAGATTCTATTGGGAGGAGTATAAAGAATAGCCTGAAATGTCAAGCCAGTGTAAATTAAGGTATGAAATCGAAATAATATATAAATTCTTTTTTAATAGAATAATTATATAAAATAAGCCAATGTTAAAAGTTGAACTTTTCAGTTTATAGTTATTTTAGCCCGTTTGGCCAAGCTGCAAAAATAAGCTTATTTTGAGAAATGCTTTTTTCGAAAGTGCTTTTCTCAAAAGTACTTTCGGTGAGAAGCAGTTTGTATTTGGCTAATTAGTTTGAAAAGCACTTCTGAACAGCAATTAATATTTGGCCAAGCTTTAAAAAACTACTTCTAAGTGTATTTTTCTCAAAAGTACTTCTCAAAAAAGTGCTTTTGGAGAGAAGCTGCTTTTTTCTGCTTATCTAAAACTGCTTCCGCTTCTCCTCAAAAGCACTTTTTCCCTTCCAAAAGCTTGGCCAAACACCTTAATTTTGGCCAAAAGTGTTTTTGGCAAAAAAAAAAATATTTTTAGCTAAAAAAAAGCTTAGCCAAACAGGCTAGTAGTAGGGGTGTACATAGGCCGGGTTGGTTCGAATTTTTCAATTACCAAACCAAGCCAATAGTGTCGGATTTTTAAATCTATAAACCAAACCAAACCAAACCAACGAAATCGGGTTTTTCAATCTCGGATTTTCTCAGATTTTCTCGGGTTTTCGGGTTTTTTTTCGATAAGTCTTCATAGCACAAATATATAACTTGTGCTCCATATACTTCTCTAATCCTTCAAGGATACAACTATATAATGTATTTCTTCAAGAAAATAATACAATAATATGAGATGCGTCATAACATTGTACTAAAATATTCAATAACAAAAATACTAAAATCCATAAAGAAATATATTACTAAGCAATAAGCCATAATAAATATTAACATAATCTAAAAGTACTATATAAGTCATGCTTAAATAAGTACAACTATAAGTATATTAGTTACACAACTAAGCACTAAAGAAAAAGATTAACTGTAACGACCCGAACGGTCGTTTTGAGCTCCGGCGCGTTATTCAGCAGATTGAGGCCATGAGCAGCTTCATCTCAGGTATATTGACTTGTGTGTATGGTCAGAATTAAAATTCAGGAAGTTTGGAGTCAAATCTAAATGGAAATTCTCATTTTGAAAGCTTAAAGTTGAAGAAATGAACTAGGATTGGAATTTTGAGTAAATGACCTCGGAATTGGGATCTGAAAGTTCCAGCATGTTCGTATGATGATTTTGGACTTGGGCGTATGTCCGGATTTGGTTTTTGATAACCCGTGAGCATTTCGGCGTATATGGTGGAAGTTAGTATTTCAGAAGAATTTCATAAATTTGGGTTGGAAGGCATTTTAGAGTTATAGATGTCCGTTTGGGATTCCGAGTCTGGGAATAGATCCGTATGGTGATTCTGGAGTTGGGAACATGATCGGAAGTGAATTCGAATGTCCGGAGGTCATTTTGAAGTCATTTGGCTAAATATAGGAATTTGAAAGTTTATGAGAAAATTCGACCGGAAGTGAAAATTTTGATATCGGGGTCGAAATGCGATTCCAAAAGTTGGTGCAAGTCCGTAATGTCGAATGTGACTTGTGTGCAAAATTTGAGTTAATTCGGATCGAGTTTGGTAGGAAATGGGATAATTAATCTCTTTAAGAAAATCTTAAGTTGGAAAAGTCAACCCAACGTTGACTTATGAGTTAGAGGGCTCGGAACTAAATTTCGATGATTCGGTTAGTTTCGGGGGATGATTTAAGACTTAGGAGCGCAATCGGAAGTAATTTTGGAGGTCCGGTGAAGAAGTTAGCCTATTTTGGCGAAGTTAGTATTTTGGCGATTTCCGGTTGATAGGCGATATTTTGATCCGGGAGTCGGAATAGAATTTCGACAGTTGTAGAAGCTTCGTTAGGCGATTTTGGATATGTCCGCAAATTTTCAGATCATTCGGGCATCGTTTGGTCGGGTTTTTGATCGAATGTGAATTTTGAAAGTTATAGTTAATCTTAAACTTGAATTTGTTGAAAACGGACGATTTTGATGTTAACGATAGTGATTTTATAATTCGAGCAAGTTGGAATGAGGTAATAGATCATGTCTGTATATTTGGTTGAGGTCTCGGGTGTGTTTCGGATGCCCAACAGGTCATTTTTGGAAGATTTTTGCTGTTTTGAGCATAAATGTAATGATCCAAAGGTTTATTTTTAGTTCTAGAGATCCAAATTTGATTTTGAGACTTCGAGAATTTAAATCATGAATTATAGGACTGGTCTGGAAATTTTGGTTTAATTTCATCAAGTCGCGATTGGATTTTTGACGCGAAATGTGAGTTAATTATTTAACGAGCGAAATTGGTATTGAACTGAGCAAATGAGATCCAAATTCAGTTTTGTTTGAACCACTAGATCTGTATCAAAATTACGGAGCCATAGGAAGAAGAATCGTCTAATTCTGAGTTCGTATGATGGAGTTAGAGCCATTTTAGTAAAAAATAGTTGTGCTGCAATTTAGAGAAAAAAACTGCTGCAATGAACAGTGCTGTGAACAGTACCCGTGAATAGTAGATGTGTACAGTACCCATGTACAGTATACGTGAACAGTGCCGTGTACAGTATACGTGAACAGTTTCGTGTACAGTATACGTGAACAGTGCCGTGTACAGTGCCCGACGCGGGTGAACAGTACCCGCGTGAACAATGATTCCGAAAATGGCATTATATCCGCGAGCAAACCCATTTCTTCACTATTTTTGAGCGATTTGGAGAGATTTTGGACGGGAAGTAAGAAGATTTTGTCGGGGAAACGTTGGAGGTAAGTTCTATGAACTAAATACATGTTTTTATACAAGAATCCTCCATAAAATTCATGAATTTATGGCTAGAAATCAAGAAATTAGGGCTTTGAGCAAAAATCTTAGAATGAGGATTTGAAGGGCCATTTGTGGTCCGAATTGGGAGTTCTTGGTATGTACGGACTCGTGGCGAGACGAGGAGTCCGGGGATGTAATTTTCGGAATTTTTCGAGACGTGGGCCCCGGGCCCGGGTTTTGCCAATTTCGTGTTTTTGGATATTTTTCGAGTTCTTTCGATTGGGTTATGTCCCATTAGCTCATTGTAACGTATTCTTTATGATTTTGGGCAGATTCGACGCGCGAAGAAGTGAATTCAAGAGGCAAGGGCATAGCGGACTAATACCGCGATCGGTTTGAGGTGAGTAATAGATGTAGATGATGACCAGAGGGTTTGAAACCCTGGTATATCACATTGTGACGCTATGATGAGGCGAGACACGTACTCCACGGCGAGTGCGGGGTCGATTGTGATTGAGGACTGTGAACTAGTCCGACCGATTGATGATGAATTAAATCATTGGCTTGAAATTAGCCGGAAAACCTCCTACTTGGATGGTTATGAATGTATATTGGGCTGTATGCTGATCATTTGAATCCTGTAGGGATTGTTATCATTGTTTCCTGATATAGCCTGAATTGAATAATTATATCGAAATGGCTAGAAAATGCTAAAGTTTTAATCATCTAATTATAATTGTGATAATTGGAACTAAAATTTGTAAAAAAATGATTATGCATTCATGATTATGCATGGATCGGGTTGCACGCCGCGGCTGGTGTGATATTATATTTTCAGTCATTATACATATCTATTACCACTGAGTTGGAAGTACTCACTTTACTCCCTGCACCATGTGTGCAGATTCAGGTACTTCAGGAGCTAGCTGAGCTATTGCTGACTCTAGAGTTTCATTCAGAGTTGTCGAGGTAGCTGCCTGACGTCCGCAGGACCCGACTTCTCCCTTATCTCG
>MU725941.1:75564-135619 GCA_026770625.1 Nicotiana glauca
ATGAATTGTATTAAAAATAAATATTTATATGTATAAATATTTGTAAAAATTGAATAAATGTAATATCGGGTTGGTTTGGTTTCGGTTTGACTTTTTTTAGTTAAAACCAAACCAAACCAATTACGGTCGGGTTATTTTTTCCATCACCAAACCAAGTCAAACCAACCCATGATCGGATTTTTTTCGATTTAACTCGGATTACCGGTTTGGTGTGATTTATCGGTTTTATTTATACACCCCTAATTAGTAGTATGAAATAAAAGCATGTTAAAAGTTAAGTTAGACATTAAAATCTTTACATACGAGACTTTTTAGTTCAACTCATATTATGCATCTTAAAATTTATTTGTGGTTTTTGCTTTAGCTATAGTAACTTATTCTTTTTTATTTCGCCGGTCAAAATTCATATAGTAATTCTTATAGATTAAACGGAAAAGGCCTAAAAATGCTATTCAACTTTCAGAAATGGTCTATTCATACCATCCGTTAAAAAGATGCTCATTTCATACCATTATCGTTACACATTTGGCCCATCCATACCATTATTAAATAATGGTTCAATTTTTATTTTGCTCATCCAAGCCACTGCTGTTAATCAATAATGGCATGGATGGGCCAAATGTGTAATGGCAGTGGCATGAAATGAGCATTTTTTTAACGGATGGCATAATAGACCATTTTTAAAAATTGAGTGGCATTTTTAGGTCTTTTTCGTAGATTAAAAAAAAATTGTATTTTGTACGCGAGAAAGAAAAAATCATCGTCTTATTTTAGTTACTTGATATTGTTTGGGTCTTATAGAATGAACTTGAATCCAAAAGACAAAAAATATCAACTTGAAAATAGCTTTTAAAAAAACAGAAATTAAGACTCTTAAATCTTCAAAAGTTGTGGAGGCGATGAAACTATAAAACTATATGTTTAAGTTGAATATTTGGAATGATGAATTTCTTTTATTAAGTTAGCTACGTAGGTTCAGTATTCATCAAATTTAGGAACTTAAATTTTTATTTTTAAAATCAAACTCTATTATAATATAATATATATGTGATTTTAAAAAAAATATTATTTATCAAGATTAGGTACACGCGCAACGCGCGTACCCAGTGGCGGATTCAGAATTTTAAAGTCGTTGGTGCTTACTGATAAAAATTCTGAAAGAAGAAGAAAATAGAGTTTAGTTATGGGTGCTCACTCAATATTTATCTAAATATTTTTATAATTAGCTACACAAATTTACTAAATCTTGTCAAAGATAATGGGTGCTTGAGCACCCAAAATCAGCATGTGGATCCGTCACTGCGTGTGCCCGAAGACTAGTACCCATTAAAAATCTTTTATTCTTCCAATATGAGACAATGTCCCATTATCAAGGAGGGAAACTTAAAATTTTCATTTTCCTTTATTTTTCATTTACCTCTTTTAAGCTTATTTTAGCTTCAAAAACTCAATGACTAGCGTTAAACACCGCTTTTATATAATAGCCCACAAATCACACAGGAAGTAAACACAATAGTTGGCAACTCCATATAACGAGATCAATCGAGGAGGTATGCAACTGGATTTTGAGTTTGATTAGGCAAGCCAACTTACTTTACTTCTTTTAGCAATTTTCGACCATTTAGTAAAAACAAACATAATTTGATAAAGCGGAAGTCTTAAGTTTAACTAAACTGATACAAATGTGGAAATTCAATTACAACTCTACCCAAAGCAGGAGTCACTACTCACGAACATCTATAAAATACTAAATACAAGGTTTGAATGAAACATGAAAACTTTCTGCTTCGGTACAAGATGGTAACAAACTGAATAAATAGAAAGGGAATCCGGGCCTACGGATGTCTGCAAGGCTACCTCGGTGTCTCTGAAATAGAAGGCTCGCTCCCAGACTGCAACTGCTACCCAAATGCTGCTCCAACACCTGAATCTGTGCAAAAAAATACAGAAGTGTAGCATCAGCACAACCGACCCCGTGTATTGGTAAGTGCCTGGCCTAACCCTGGCGAAGTAGTGACGAGGCTAGACATGACTATCAATCAAACCTGTGCAGATAAATATACAAGTACAACAAAAATAACAGTAGATAGTAATAATTAAGACTGTGAGGGGAACATGCTTTTGGGGGTAAAGATAAAACATAACAGCGAGGATATATAAGAAAACTACAATTGATTCTTCCTAACATAGAATAAGTGGTCGGCATGCCACACGATCCCATTTCATAATATGTATAAGTGGTCGGCGTGCCATACGATCCCATTTCAATCAATATCTGGTAGTAGGCATACCACTCGCTCCCATTTTTTTGTCATTCGTAGTAGGCGTACCACTCGCTCCCATTTCAGTATCATTTGTGGTAGGCGTACCACTCGCTCCCATTTCAATATCATTTGTGGTAGGCATACCACTCGCTCCCATTTCAATGTCATTCATAGTAGGCGTACCACTCGCTCCCATTTCAATGTCATCTGTGGTAGGCGTACCACTCGCTCCCATATTAATGTCATTTGTGGTAGGCGTACCACTCGCTCCCATTTTAGTGTCATTTGTGGTAGGCGTACCACTCGCTCTCATTTCTTTCAACACATTACATAATAATGATTTTCCGGCAAGGGAAACAAGAATATTAAACCAACTACCCTAGCAAGGGAGTTCCAGTCATAACCAATCCTATTCAATTTCTACTTAACACGGTTAAAACCAATATTCAGTGTCAAGGCTCATCAAACAAGTCTTTTATAGAATCAACTAAGAATACACAGTTAGCAATTTAAGACCCACGGTCATGCTCGACACCGGTGTATAGATACTCGTCACCGTGCCTATACACCATACTCAACATTTAGCAATTAACAAATAATATTCTAATTCTATTCCCTCAAGCCAAAGTTAGATCAAACACTTACCTCGAATGCTCCAAACTCAACTCAAGCCTCTAATATAGTTTTACCCCTCGAATTCGACTCCAACTCAGTCAAATCTATGAAATAATGACTTTACAATATTAATAATAGCTAAACAAACTGAATCCAATGCCTAAATATGGATTTCTAAGCTTTCTTCCCAAAATCTCAAAAATCGATCCTGGGCCCGCTGAGTCAAAGCCCCAGGTTCGAACGAATTCCATGTCACCAACTCCTCACGAGCCTGAATATACAATTTGTTTTTAAATTTGACCCCAAAATGAGGTCTAAATCAAAGAAAATCGAAAAGCCTTAATTCTACTCTTTTCCCCCAATTCTTACCATAAACTACATGATTTAGGTCTAGGAATTTGATAAATGATGATAGAAAATGAAGAAAACGAGTTAGAGAATACTTACCCAAGAAGCTTTGGTGAAGAATTGTTCTAAAAGTTGCCTAGGGGATATGGAGAAGAAGAGCTCGTGTGAAATTTGGAGTGAAGCCCGTATCTACTATTATGAATGTTTTTAAAAAAATCACTGAACGATTTTACTCTATGCCTTCACAACACAGGGATCGCGTTTGCGATGAAGGGGAATCTGGAAGCATCGCGTTCGCGATTAGGGCGATGCGAACGCGAAGGGAAAACTGGTGGGAGTCCTGGGGTTAGCTTACGCGAACGCGTAAGGGAGGATGCGAACGCGATTGAGGACGGGCTGGAACTACGCAAATGCGGGGGCTGTTCCGTGAACGCGAACAAGGGAAAGCCCAAAAGTATGTGAACATGGGATGAAGTCCGCGATCGTGAAGGAGGAAAATGCTGAGCACCAACAGCAGTTTTTCTGCAATATTTCCTAACTTCAAACCACCCCGAACACCCCCGAAAACACTTCCGAGCCCTCGGGGCTCCTAACTAAACACATACACTAACCCAACAACATCCTACAAACTTAACCAAGCGATCAAATTGCTAAAATAACATCTTAAACGAGGAATCAAACCTCAAATTCATCAATTTTCATTCAAACTTCTTAAATTTCCAACTTTTGATATTCAGGTCCGAAACACGTCAAACGACGTCCGATTTCGACCAAATTACACAGAAACATCTTAAACTATATATAAGACCTGTATCGGGCATTGAAACCAAAATACGGACCCGATACCAATACTTTCTAATCCATTTTCATTTCAAATTTTCATATCAATTTCAAAAAAATAATTTCTTTCAAAAATTCATTTCTCGGGCTCGGGACCTCGGATTTCGATTCGGGGCATACGCCCGAGTCCCATATTTTTCTACAGATCCTTCGGGACCGTCACATCACGGGTCCTGGTCCGTCTACCTAAAATGTTGACCAAAGTCAACTTTAATCATTTTAAAGCCAAATTTCAATAATTTTCACAGAATTTAACATATAAGCTTTTCGGCTACGCGCCCGGACTGCGCATACAAATCGAGGCAACTAAAAGTGAGGTTTTCAAGGCCTTGAAAGCACAGAATGAATGAGAAAATAGGTGATGACCCTTTGGGTCATCACATTCTCCACCTCTAAAACAACTGTTCGTCCTCGAACGGATAAAAGAAAGAAGTACCTAAGTCGGGAAATAGATGAGGATAACGGCTCCACATATCAGACTTGGACCCCTAGATCGATGCCTCAGAAGGCTGAACTCTCCACTAAACACGCACCGAAGGAAAACTCTTCAAACTCAACTGTCGAATCTGTCGGTCTAAAATAGCTACCGGCTCTTCCTTGTAAGACAGATCCTTGTCCAACTAGACAGTGCTGAAATCTAATACGTGGGCTGGATCGTCGTGATACCTCCGAAGCATAGACACATGAAAAACTAGATGCACGGCTGACAAGCTAGGGGGGAGGCAAGTCTATAAGCCACCTCCCCCACACAATCGAGGATCTCAAATGGTCCAATGAACCTAGGGCTAAGCTTGCCTTTCTTCCGAAATCTCATCACGCCCTTTATAGGCGACACACGGAGCAATACTCGCTCACCAACCATGAAAGCCACATCTCGAACCTTGCGATCTGCATAACTCTTCTACCTGGACTGAGCTGTCCGAAGTCTGTCCTGAATGGTCTTGACCTTATCCAAGGCCTCCTGAACTTAATCCATACCCAACAACCGAGCGTATCCCGGCTCAAACTATCCAACTGGAGAACGACATCGCCTACCATACAACACCTCATATGGAGCCATCCGAATGCTGGACTGGTAGTTGTTGTTATAGGTGAACTCTGCTAAAGGCAAAAATTAGTCCCACGAGCCTCCAAAATCAATGAAACAGGCTCGGAGCATATCCTCCAATATCTGAATCGTCCGCTTGGACTGTCTGTTCGTTTGGGGATGAAATGATGTGCTCAACTTCACTCGGTTACCCAACTCCTGCTAGACTGCTCTCTAGAAGCGCGAGGTAAACTACGTACCCCAGTCTGAAATGATAAATACCGGCGCCCCATGAAGGCGAACATTCTCTCTGATAAATAAGTGGCTGCAACAGGAACAAAATGCGATGACTTGGTCAGCCTATCAACAATGACCCAAATAGCATCAAACTTCTTCCGAGTCATCGGAAGTCCAGTAACAAAATCCATAGTAATCCTCTCCCACTTCCACTCGGGAAGCTCAATCCTCTGAAACAATCCACCAGGTCTCTAATGCTCATACCTAACCTGCTGATAGTTCAAACATCGAGCCACATATGCAAATATGTCCTTCTTCATTCTACACCACCAATAGTGCTGCCTCAGATCCTGATACATCTTTGCGTCTCCCAGGTGAATAGAATATCGAGAACTATGAGCCTCCACTAAGATCAACTCTTGAATCACATCAACATTGGGCACACAAACTCGCCCCTGCAATCTCAAAACACCATCACCACTCAAATTCACATTCTTAGCACCTCCACACTACACCGTGTCTCTCAAGACACACAAATGGGGATCATCAAACTTCCGATCACGGATACGCTCCAATAATGAAGAACGGGTAATCATTCAAGCTAACACTCTGCTAGGCTTAGAAATATCCAATCTCATGAACCGATTGGCCAAGGCCTGAACATCCAATGCAAGCGGTCTCTGGCTGACCGGAATATAAGCAAGACTGCCCATGCTGGCTGACTTTCTACCCAATACATTGCCACCACATTGGCCTTCCGCGAGTGATACAAGATGATAGTAACATCATAGTCTTACAACAACTCCAACCACCTCCTCTGCCTCAAATTCAACTCCTTTTGCTTGAACAAGTACGGAAGACTCTTGTGATCAGTGTACACCTCACACGTCACACCATATAGATAATGCCTCCAAATCTTCAAAGCAAGAACAATAGCTGCCAACTCTAGATCATGAACCAGATAATTCTTCTCGTGGATCTTCAACTGCCTCGAAGCGTAGGCAATAACTTTGTCATCCTGCATCAATACGGTACCAAGCCCAATACGGGAAGCATCACAATAGACTGTATAAGCCCCTAAACCTGTGGGCAAAAACTAATACCGATGACGTAGTCAGAGGTGTCTTGCGTTTCTGAAATCTCGCCTCACACTCATCCGACCATCTAAATCGGGCACCCTTCTGGGTCAATCTGGTCATCGGGGCTGCAATAGATGAAAACCCCTCTACGAACGAACAGTAGTGACCTACTAATCCCAAGAAACTCCAAATCTCTGTAGCTGATGCTGGTCGAGGCCAGTTCTTGACTGCCTCCATCTTCTTCGGGTCCACATGAATACCCTCTGCTGATACAACATGACCTAGAAATGCAACCAAACTTAACCAGAACTCGCACTTCGAAAACTTGGCATATAACTGACTATCCTTCAGAGTCTGAAGAACCATTCTGAGGTGCTGCTCATGCTTCTCCTGACTGCGGGAGTATATCAGAATATCTTTAATGAAAATAATCACGAACAAGTCCAAATAAGGCATGAACACTCGGTTCATCATCTCTATACATGGTACTGGGGCATTGGTCAACCTAAATGACATGACTAGGAACTCATAATTCCCATACCGAGTGCGGATTGTTGTCTTAGGGACATCAGACGCCCTAATCCTCAACTGATGGTAGCCAGATCTCAAATCTATCTTTGAAAACACCTTTGCACCCTGAAGTTGTTCGAATAAATGGTCGATCCTCGGCAGTGGATACTTGTTCTTTATCGTCACTTTGTTCAATTGTCGGTAATCAATGCACATCCTCTTCGAACCATCCTTTTTCTTCACAAATAACACCGACGTACCCCAAGATGATACACTGGGTCTAATGAAACCCTTGCCAAGCAAATCCTGCAACTGATCCTTTAACTCTTTCAACTCTGGCGGATCCATGCGATACGGTAGAATAGAAATGGGCAGCGTGCCCAGAGCCAGATCGATACAGAAATCAATATCCCTGTCGGGCGGCATACCCAGTAGGTCTGAAGGGAAAACCTCAGAAAACTCCCGAACCACGGGTACTAAATCAATAAAAGGGACCTCTGCACTGGAATCGCGAACATACGCAAAATAAGCTAAACACCCCTTCTCGACCATGCGTCGAACCTTCACATATGTTATAACACTACGGGTGGCATAACTTGGGGTCCCTTCCCACTCCAAACGGGGCAAATCTAGCAAAGCCAAGGTCACAGTCTAGGCGTGGCAATCCAAGATGGCATGATACGAGGACAACCAATCCATTCCTAATATAACGTCAAAATCCACCATGTCTAAGAGCAATAAATCAATACGGGTCTCAAGACCTTCAAGAACTACCATACGGAACGATAAACTCGATCGATCACAATGGATCCACCCATCGATGTAAATAAATAAATAAATAGGAATACTCAAAGCATCACTAAGCATGACCAAGAATGGTGCAAAATAGGATGACACATATGAATACGTAGACCCAGGTTCAAATAGCACTGAGGCATCTCTATAACAAATCAGAATAGTACCTATACTTTCTGCATCTGAAGGCTCAACCTCTGGCCTGGCTGCTGGCTGGCCTCTACCTATGGCAGCCTGAGCTCCACCTCTATGACCTCTACCTCCATATCTATGACCTCTGCCACCATCTCTAACTGGCTGGGCAGGCTGAGGAACCTTTGGTGCCTGAATCCGAGTAAGAGAACTCTGATACTGAGAGCTGCTCGAAGCTCTAGTGCAGAATCTGACAATATGCCTCGGATCACCACTAGCATGACAAAAACCTCGTCTATTGTGGCTGAGCACCCCTCAACCTCGGGAAAACCCTCATGTTGTGACCATACTCACCACACTCATAACATCTACATGAACACTGCGGTTGAGGAAACTGAGGTTGACTTTGTCGACCTAAATGAACACCTGAAGTACCATGCGTGACATAGGGAGCTGACTGGAAGGGCCTGGGAGGATGGCCTCTACCATAAGTACCTCTACCTCCAGACGAGGTACCACTGAATCTGCCTATATGATGGGGCCTCGTATTCGACCTATGACTGCCTCCCTGTAGTAGTACCACCTCAACTCCATGGCCCACATTGGACGCCTCATGAAAAGTGGTCTCACTTCCTGCTTTAGCCACTGTACCCAGCTGACCTGACACCGCTGGCTGAACTCCTGGAAGAAAACCCACTCGAATGATGCTCTCCACAAAGCCTACCAATCTGACCAAAGCGTCCTAAAGAACTAGGGTGGCTATGAACCCTTCTGGGACTTGAGCTGGGCCCACCGGAGCTGCTGGGGTTAGAACCTCATCCTCAAACTCAACCTGAGGCTCCGCCTCTAGGGCTGCTGCTCGGGACTCGGACTACTGAGCGATAGATGAAGAAGTCTCACCATCTGCGAAAGAATAGAGTAGAAATTCAATCGGTTTTTTAGAAACGAAAACACACGACAAGAAAGAATAAATGTGAAGTTTTCCTAACTCAGTAGCCTCTAGGGGAAAAATACACCAAGTTTGTCCGTGAGTTGTGAGACCTATGTAACCTAGTGCTCTGATACCAACTTGTCAGGACCCGGATTTTCCGCCCTCGGGAGTCGTGATGGCGCCTACTAATATGAGCTAGAAAAGCCAACTTACTTTACTTCTTTTAGCAATTTTCGACCATTTAGTAAAAACAAGCATAATTTGATAAAGCAGAAGTCTTAAGTTTAATTAAACTGATACAAGTGCGGAAATTCAATTACAGCTCTACCTAAGACTGGAGTCACTACTCACGAATATCTATAGAATACTAAATACAAGGTTTGAATGAAACATGAAAACTGTCTGCTTCGGTACAAGATGATAACAAATTGAATAAATAGAAAGGGACTCCGGGCCTACGAACGTCTGCAAGATTACCTTGGTGTCTCTGAAACAGAAGGCTCGCTCCCAGACTGCTACTGCTACCCAAATGATGCTCCAACACCTGAATCTGTGCAAGAGAGCACAGAAGTGTAGCATCAGCACAATCGACCCCATGTGCTGGTAAGTGCCTGGCCGAACCCCGGCGAAGTAGTGACGAGGCTAGACAGGACTATCAATCAAACCTGTGCAGATAGATATACAAGTACAACAAAAATAACAGCAGATAGTAATAATTAAGACAGGGGGAAACATGTTTTTGGGGTACAAATAAAATAGAACAGCAGGGATATATAAGGAAACTACAACTGATTCCTCCTAACACAAAATAAGTAGTCGGCGTGCCACACGATCCCATTTCAATCAATATCTGGTGGTAGGTGTACCACTCACTCCCATTTCTCTGTCATTTGTGGTAGGCGTACCACTCGCTCCCATTTCAGTATCATTTGTGGTAGGCATACCACTCGCTCCCATTTTAATATCATTTGTGGTAGGCGTACCATTCGCTCCCATTTCAATGTCATCTATGGTAGGCATACCACTATCTCCCATTTCAATGTCATTTGTGGTAGGCGTACCACTCGCTCCCATTTCAATGTCATTTGTGGTAGGCATACCACTCGCTCCCATTTCTGTCAACACATTACACAATAATGATTTCCCGACAAGGGAAACAAGAATAATAAATCAATTACCCCGGCAAGGGAGTTCCAGCTATAACCAATCCTATTCAATTTCTACTTAACACAGTTAAAACAAATATTCAGTGTCAAGGCTCATCAAACAAGTCTTTTGTAGAATCAACTTAGAATACACAATTATCAATTTAAGACCCACGGTCATGCTCGACACTGGTGTATAGATACTCGTCACCATGTCTATACACTGTACTCAACATTTAGCAATTAACAAATAATATTCTAATAATATTTCCTCAAGCCAAAGTTAGATCAAACACTTACCTCGAATGCTCGAACCTCAACTCAAGCCTCTAATATAGCTTTACCCCTCGAATTCGGCTCCAACTCAGTCAAATCAATGAAATAATGACTTTACAATATTAATAATAGCTAAACAAACTGAACCCAATGCCTAAATATGGATTTCTAAGCTTTCTTCCCAAAATCTCAAAAATCGACCATGGGCCCGCTTGAGCAAAACCCGAGGTTCGAACCAATTCCATGTCACTCATTCCCTCACGAGCCCGAACACCCCTAAAAACACTCCCGAGCCCTCGAGGCTGCTAACCAAACACACACACTAACCCAACAACATCCTACGAACTTAACCGAGCGATCAAATTACTAAAATAATGTCATAAACGAGGAATCAAACCTCAAATTCATCACTTTTCATTCAAACTTCTTAAATTTCCAACTTTTGATATTTAGGTCCGAAACACGTCAAACGATGTCCCATTTCGACCAAATTACACATAAACATCTCAAACCATATATAAGACCTGTACCAGGCACCGGAACCAAAATATGGGCTCGATACCAATACTTTCTAATCTATTTTTATTTCAAATTTTCATATCAATTTCAGAAAAAATAATTTCTTTCAAAAATTCACTTCTTAGGCTCGGGACCTCGAATTTCGTTTCCGGCATACGCCCGAGTCGCATAGTTTTCTACGGATCCTCCGGGACCATCACATCAAGGGTCCGGGTCCGGGTCCGGGTCCGGGTCCGGGTCCATTTACCCAAAATATTGACCAAAGTCAGCTTTAATCATTTTAAAGCCAAATTTCAACAATTGTCACAGAATTTAACATATAAACTTTCTGGCTACGCGCCCGGACTGTGCACGCAAATCAAGACGACTAAAAGTGAGGTTTTCAAGGCCTCGGAAGCACAGAATAAATGAGAAAACAGGTGATGACCCTTTGGGTCGTCACAACGTGATACTTCCGATGGAGCTCTAGTTAATATAATTTCACTTTAAAAGAGAAAGTATTTCCTAATAAGATGTTTTCCATATTCAGAATTGGAACCGCAAACATCTATATTATATTAAAATGAGAGTAGTTTGCAATGTGGTTAAGCCAAGTGGCAAGCTAAATGAAGCCACTTGGCAATTTTTAAACAACAAAAAAATCTGGATTATAAATGGAAAATATTTAATAAAAGTAGTAGTCCAAGATTTTCTGTAAATTGAATTTCATTCTTTAATAAATCAAAGCCAATTATTTGAACATTTAAACTAAAAATATTCTCTTTTTGAGAATCTGTTGGACGTACACAAAGAGGGATGCAACTTTCATTAAGCAAACAAATATATTATAGTTATAGGTATCTTTACTTAAATTTGTGTATAATTCAGTTATGGTAGGCATCCTTTTTTGAGAAAGAATCATCTAAAATTTTGTTTATATCTTACACATTAATTTTAAGTTGAAATAATAATTCTATATTTAGTATAAGCTTTGTATCTGATCTTATTTGCGAATAATATACATTAATATAGGTATCGTATACATTACTACAAGTATTTTTAATTGAATTTTGTGTATAATTTATTCTTTTTTAAACTAAAAATGTTCTCCTTTTGAGAATATGTTGGACGTACATAAAGAGGGATGCAATTTTCATTAAGCAAACAAATATTATAGCTATAGGTATCTTTACTTAAATTTGTGTATAATTCAGTTATGGCAGATATCCCTTTTTGAGAAAGAATCAATTAAATTTCTTTTTTGTATCTTACACATTAATTATAAGTTCAAATAATAATTTTATATTTAGTATAAGTTTGTATCTGACTTTATTTGCGAACAATATACATTAATATATGTATCACATATATTATTATAGGTATCTTTAATTAAATTTTGTGTATAACTCAGTTATGATAGGTATTCTTTTCTAAGAAAGAAATAATTAAATAAATATTTTTTATTTATGAGTTTTGGTATCTTTATTAAATAGGTATCCTTTTTTTGAAAAAGACTCAATTAAAATTTCGTTTTGTATCTTACATATTAACTTTAAGTTGAAATAATAATTCTATATTTAGTACAAGCTTTGTATCTGACCTTATTTGCGAACAATATATATTATTATAGGTATCTTTAATTAAATTTTGTGTATAATTTAATTATGGTAGGTATTTTTTAAGAATAAAATAATTAAATAAATATTTTGTATCTTACATTTATATTATATTAAAGAAAATAGTATTTAAAAAACGAAAAAGAGGACAAAGGAAAAAAGACAAGAAAAATTAAGGTTTGGTGGTTAAAATATTTTAATTAACAAAAAAAAACGTTGAAAATTAAAAAAAAATGCCAAAAACTAAAAAATGAAAAATTCGTATGATTTCTTCAGAACTCACAGATACAAATTGATTTGCACATGCCTTTTTTAAATATTAGGATTTCATATACATAAAAATTGATTTACTATGATAGTCTTTCCTTAGAAATCTTTATTTAAGCAACTTTTCTTTAGGGTTGGCTTCTCTACATTTCTTAGGATTTAGTTTTCACACAAGCTTCTGCAAAGTATGGCTCCAAACTATAATTATATCAGCGAAATATCAATGTCCAAAATGAATTGAAATTTGAAGGTTCGTGCTGTTAGATTATGGCACATTCCAGACCGCGAGAAATCAGAAAATTCGAATTCAATTGAATTAATTATTCAAGATGAAAACGTGCATACTCTTTTACATGTTATTTTTTTCGAGTTGTGATGTATTTTCTTCAACTTATGTGCCTTACTAACTTAAATTTCTTTCCGCATTTTTTATTTTAGGGAGATCGAATTCATGCAACTATTGGAAGAGTTGTTATGCATATTTTCAAAATAAAAATACATGAAATGGGATTGTACGTTATGAAAAACTTTGTGGTTGGACCAAACAATCTGAAAATTAAAACCAGCAAGCATAAATTGAAACTGAAAATTACAGGGGTTCCATCAATTTTTTATATTGGCAACAGATTGAGTTCCCAGTTGGTATTCTATTGTTTATATCCATATAAAATATATTATTATTGTTTAAGTTCTCACCTCAGCATAATCAACTCTTTCACCGGCTTCATCTATGATTTGAATAGCTGAATTTATCAGCTCTCCGCAATTGACCTGTCCCTTTTATGCCTCAACTTTAGCTTTAGACATTGTTAGGCTAATAGACAAATCCTTTGGAATGGTAGAAAAAGTAAAAAGTTTTAATTATTATAAATGCCAGACAATAATAAAGAGAGAGTCTTAGCAGGAAATCAGTTTTTGTATATGCATTGCCGCATACATTTTGATTCTGAATAAGCTAATGTTTGACATAATTCATGTTCCTTCATCATTACCTCAATACATAGGATAACTTTTGAAAAATGCACTGCAATATATCTTGAGTTATTACTACAAAAATGTTCCCTTAAGCACGTGTTTCATATCAAACAAATTGTATAGCATCATCATTTTTCGTGGAACATTCATATCAAATAAATTGTATATATAATAATTTTGTATAGAACATTTACTAGGATATGGAATGAAAGTTTTACCGGAGTCTTAAAATATTTTTAATATTTGATTGTAAAGATGGTATTAATACTAACATATTAAACTTTATGGTGTAGATCATTCTTTTTGATTATCCGCGCATCGCACGGGTACTAATACTAGTTTAATTAAGGGAGAAAGAATTTTATCCATAAGGTTGTAATAAAGTAAGGATTGGTGTGATTATCTATATAATTTCTACACTGACACGTGGTAAACAAAATAAATACATCGGAAAAAGGGCCAAAGATATCCTTGAACTATTCGGAATAGCTCAAAAATATCTTTCGTTTGTTTTTTGTGCCAAAAATATTCCTGCCGTCTATATTTTGGAACACAAATTTCCCTAAACCGTTAATCTTGCCATTGAAGCTGACATGGCAATGCAAATAGGTTAGATCTGCTTACATGGCCATCCACCTAAGTAATCCAGTGTCACGACCCAAACCCTGCTCCGGTCGTGATAGAGCCTCTCGTGAAGACAAGTCCAGTCAGACCATTACCAAACACCTCTTTTAAGCAGTTAAACAGGTCTTAAGCAGTTAAAATATGATTTAATGATATTAATTAGCAGAAGTACAATCCAACACAGCCCTAATCAGGGTGTCACAAGTCACGAGCATCTATAAGAGTGTAAATACAAATACAAGGTCTAAAAATACACTGAACAGAAATACTGAACAACAGAAAGAGAAGCGATGCTGCGAACGCTGACAGTCACCTCACTAGACTTCTATAGCTCTGCCTCCAATCAGCCAAGACCCGTTACCGGGTTAATAAGTAACCGCATCTACACACGAGGTGCAGGGAGTAAAGTGAGTACTCCAACTCAGTGAGTAATAAAGGTAAATAATAACTGAGCAGTAAGAAATCACGTAAATATTGATACCCAATTTTTCCCTATGTATTTTTTATACCCAATTTTTATGGCTCGGATCTGTTCGAGACCAGACCCTTTCCAAGCCTTCTCATTTCTAGGGTTTCAGAGAAACCTAAAGTTATTCGAGGTCTTTCTGTTTGTTTTCTCTTAGATCTATGCTATATCTGTGTTGTATTCTATATTTCAAGGGTTTTCCCTAATTTTTTTCCTTTTTAAATCATTTGATTTTCAAACTAGGGTTTCTGGAAAACCTTTTGATTCTTTCTTCTCTTTTCTTTATGTGTGTTTCATCTGTATTTATCTCGTATTTTTCTTCTCTGCTACACACGCATTTGATCTTCCGTTTTTTCCTTTCTGTTAAGCATGATCCTTCTATTCTTTGCATCTTTCCTGTGTCTTTAGCCTAAGCTCGCATGAATATCTATACTATGTGATTTTTATTGTATGTATCTCCTACTGGGTTCTTTATGTTTGCTTGCTTTATCAGATTTTTACCAAGTTTTTCCTAAGCATGCTCCATTTACTGTTTTCCTAAACCTATATTGCTTTTTCGCTTCTAAACTTGTTTGAGTGACGAGCTTTGCCTGAATGTATTCCCTACGTTTCAAACTTGCTGT
Organism: Nicotiana glauca; assembly: GCA_026770625.1. NCBI lineage: Eukaryota > Viridiplantae > Streptophyta > Magnoliopsida > Solanales > Solanaceae > Nicotiana > Nicotiana glauca. The sequence goes on from MU725941.1 coordinate 90,833, forward strand.
TTGTTTAAGAAAAAGACTACTGAGCCTATTCTATTTGTTGTTTTCTCATCTATGCATCTGATTCGAGTCAGAAACCCTAGTATTTGGGGGTTTCTAACAAACTTGTTGCGACCAAAAACACTTACGCAAGTGCACGTGATCGTCAAGTAATAAAGTAGTAAGTAGAGTATCGTTCCCACGAACACTTGTGATTAGCTTATGACTGTTTCAAACCCAATTCCTTTATCTACCCAAGAGATTGTTCATAAAAGAGAGATTTGATTGTTTTACTAACTAAACTATGGAGAATTAATCTAGCTAACACAGGTAACCAAGCAAATAGCAAATCCGGGTAACAAACAATAGAGAGTGATATTTCAGGGCCACGGGTTAATTAACAATCTTGTTGTGTTCTTGGCTTAAGATGACTAATCGGTTTATCTGAGTTATTGATTGACAGGGTTTATATTACTCTCAAGAATCTACCGAGTTCTTACTCACCTATTCAAGTTAACTCAATGCCTATATGTCTATGGAATTAAGATGAACAAGAACGCATTTACAATTCCTGTATTCCAACCAAGCAAGGCAATTGGGTATATGTCTATCCCAATTGCGAATCTCTTCCCCGAGGCCCAAGTTCAAGAACATGCTCTATTTAATTCTATATGCAACATAAAGTTTCCATTTTCGAGTTCAACTCCAAATTCGTAGATAGTATTTCACTGTTAGCTACTCAGCAAAATAATTAGAAGCAGAATTAAATAAACAACCCAAGATGATAAACCACTTTGTCAAATTTAGACCTCAAACAACAACTTTCATGTTTTACCCATGACCCTAGAACAATGGGTTTAGCCAATCATACTATTGTTCATCACAATTTGGTTCAATTTCATCACAATTAACAAAAACAAAGAGAAGAAAAGAAGAACTTGATGATCCAAATCCCTCTTTGCCTCTTGCCTCTCTATTTCTTGCTTTAGCCTATGAAAACCTTGATAATTTGACCTTGGGCGAGCTTGACTTTATATAGGTTAAGTGTATTTTCCTCCAGATTTCCGAATTTGCCCTTAAAATAATGTTCCCGATTATTGGACTAGCGAGGTCGCGCACCTGGGCGCGCTAGTGGCCACGCTAGTGTGCTGAACATTCTGACTTGGACGCACTACTTTTAATGCTGGCGCGCACCTAGGCGCGCTAGCCCAGTTGTCCATTTCTTCGATTCTTGTCCTCTTCTTCAGCCATATTTAGTCCCGACTAGTCTTTAATGCTCCACAACGGTTCCAATCACATTTCCTTGCATAATATAAGCTCCTTAACCTGAAATATATACAATTCACTATTAGAGCTCATACTTCATCAATTAAGCACAATATGACATTGGAATATAATCAAGCGGGCGCATAAACAATATCTAAATCACCTATATTTTGCCTATTATCAACACCCCACACTTAATTCATTGCTTGTCCTCAAGCAATCAAACTATACTCTCTAGAGATTCCTTCACTCAACCATTTCCCCTAACGTATTACACCAAGAACAATGTACATACGTTATGCCTTGCAGTGAACAATCCTAGCCTCAAAGCTAACTCTCAAGTGCCATGCAATATTTACACTTCCTCAAACACTCTACACAGAAGTCAAGACTTGTTTTTCCAACACGAATCATATGCCCTCACAATCACATTGACAAAAATTAACAAGTTACACCTTTGAGTTATGTACTCACTCATATCAAAGAAATCACTCACCCTCACAACAAAAATCACATGCAATGTCATTGGTACCATAAGCTTTCCCTTAATGTAAATCTCTACTAATGTAGGCTCACTCGATCTAAAATCAATTAGGACTTTTTCATGGATGTAATGTGGGCTAAGGGACGGGTATGATATATTTAGGAATAGTGACTAACCCTCCTAAGCACTTTAACACATCACGTAATTACTTTTAAGCGCAAATTCTTCAACTCACTTCACTTCCACAAACGATATCACCCCAGAGAATGTTCCCTTCTTCTTTAAGCACCATATTAATTCATACCCACTAGCAAAAACAAGACACTATTTATTTTCCTGCATACATTTTCTCTTTTTTTTCAACTATTATATTTCCTCTCTCCCTTTCCGCTAGTGGTATATCATTTTACAAAACAAGTGCACATTTCTTTCTTTCATTGGTTCCATTCGAAAGCCACCCCTCACTTATTTCCTTCTTACTTCTTTTAGCGCTCATCTCACCATTAAAGTGCTTTAAGAGGTAAAACAGTTCAAAACAAGATCAATTAAGAACAAAAGGGTATATGCTTGTAATGTGGATGCCAAACAAAAGTCTTTAGGCTTTAAAGAGTTAACTAGGGATAAATTTTATTTGTGATGAACGATTAAGCTCAAAAAGGTCAAAGAAAGCCTAAGATTATTTTTCAAACCGAGCATCACCCAAGATTTTGCTTCAACTCACATACCGGGCAAGTTCTAGACACAAGTACAAGACATGGACTACACAAATCCTCACCACTCATGACATACGACTCATTCAGATCAGCTCATCAAGACGCTCCATTACGAGCATTCAATTCAGTAAAAAAACATACAGATTAATGCATATCAGTGAGATTTAACAAATAAGACTAAGCGTTACACTCTAAAGGACTATTGTGTTCAGGTGTGTCAACGCTTTGGGTTCTCTTTTAGTTTTCTAGCTCGTAGCCCGTTACACTAACCTCCTAAAAAAAAGAAAAACAAAAATAAAACTACCTAAGCCCGGTTCAAGTTAAACCCTTGGAAAAGAATTGTGGCCTAAAGAAAAACCAAGGGGGAATTTCTATACTACCTAAGAAAAAAATAAAAAATCTTTTTGGTGTTTTCTCTAGACTAAATTTCCTCAAGAAAATCGTCTGAAAGATCTATCATCGGGAAGAGTCTACATATATAAATTTCACGACTCAGTCCCTCAAGAACCCCGTCGAAGGGGATCCGTCATTGGGCTGAACAATTTATCTAAACTACCAAAACAAACAACTCCTACTCACTTAACCTATCAATTTAGCAAGAGACAAACAAAACATATAGTTAATTTGCACAGCTACATACAACATACAATAAAGAAATCCCCCACCCCACACTTAAGATGCAAACATGTCCCTATGGCTGAAAATGTAAAAGAGCGGTGAGGTAAAGGAACTTCCTTGAGGTGTCACTCCTGGTCGGAGACAGTGTCGGGGTTTACGTTGCATGCACGCCCCAAAGCTCGCAGCCATCCCATAAACTTTTTCTCCGAATTGACTTGTCGGTCAGCCAAATCATCCATACGGGTGCCCAAATCAGTCATGGAGGTCCGAAGACCTGCCATCTCCTGGCAGCGCATGAAGAGGCTGCAGCTGCAGAAAGTCCTGGAGCTGCCACATTATGCTCCTGGGCTTGTGGTGCGGCTTCTACGTGCTCCTCATCATCATCCTCATCGTCATCCTCATCATCAGAGCTGCTCGACACTACCACCGTCTCCTTGCCTGTTGTTAATTTATCCGCACGGAACTTGCCATCCTTTTTGACCAAGCCATCCACAGCTATATTTTCTGGCACGTGGGCATCCATGCATAGTTGAGTAACTAAAGAAGGGAAAATGAACCCATACCTGTTTACTTGGCTGCGGACGAACATCTCGTCATGCATCACTTTAGCCACATCAAAGTCTTGGCCATTTACAAAACACCATATCAGACAAGCCCGGGGTCCATTGACCTCCATTGTATTGTGGGATGGGATCAGGCGATTATTGATGAGGTGCAGCCAGCACTTGGCTTCATGGGTTAGTGCGGAGGAATGAAATTTCTCCCCATAGTCCATCTATGCCACCTCTCTGTTGGGTGCACAAATGGTCTCGAAGATTTTTGTCCATTTTTCGGGTGTTGGGTTGTGGCCATATTCATAAAAGTCATCATACACCACAGGAGGGGCAGGCAGCTGGTAAGCAGTCCGAATTGCTTCGACCGAAGCATTCACTGCTCGTCGTCGAACTGTGACAATTCCGATATTATGCTCCGGAACATTTGTATAGAATTCCCTCACAAGCATTGCATTGTCCTCACTGGGTTCATTGAGGAATGTGTGCAATCCCCGCCTCATCAACTCAGTGTACATATGTGGGCAGAATCGCTGAATCCTCATAACATCAATTGCTCTCTCCGGAATTGGCTTTTTCAAAGCCTTTGCTGCAAATCGGGCCTGAGCTTTGGCTGAAACAAACCTTGAAGCGTCAAAAGTGGGTACAGGTGTAGCCCCTCTTGACCTGTCCGAGCCAGCCTGGCTGCTTGACGAAGTTCTTGTGGCACGTCGTTTCCTAGAGGAAGACATGATATCTGAAAAACAATACACATTAGCACAACCCAACAAAAAGTGGTGACATAATACGGTTACTCAGACTTCACACGCATCCTGGGTCACCAACTACTTACTCACTTTCATTGTGGCTTTTCTACAAACACCTTGTGGGCATTAAGCTTCACCACCCCTTTTACAATATGTTATAACAAGATACACCCACATAATTTTCCCAACATCACAAATCAAGCGGGTTTCACCCCACACTTATCATCTACTAACATCACAACTTATAGCACCACAATTTCTACATTCACCCTAATGTTAACTACAACAACTAACTAATTTGCAACCTTAAAATCTGAAAAATCAAAACTAAAAATCAAAAGAAAAATAGACAAGAGAACAAGGAAACTAGGTTTCATACCTGTGGAGAGGGAAAAGGAGGAAGAAGATGGAGGATTGATTGGGTGGAATGGGTGGATCGTTGGCTTGGTTGCAAGGGAGGGTTGGAGAGATTTCGAGAGAAGAAGAAGAGGAGGGTTTGATATTGTGGTGGGGGTTTGGGTCGTAGGAGTTTGATATTAGAGGGTGGGTTTTTTAGTCTTTAGGTGTTCTTAAAAGAAAAGTCAAAAATAAAAAACGAAAAAAAAATGAAAAGTAAAAAACCGACGGAATTTTCATGCCACTAGCGCGCCCAGATGTGCGGGTGCGCATATTTAGCGCGGCTAACATAGAGAGTTCACGCCACCAACGCGTACGGGTGCGTAGGCGCGCTAGTAGTGCGGCCTAGGCAGAGATTTTTCACTTTTTAGCACGCCCAGGTGCGCAGGCGCGCTACCTGGGTAATTATTTTTCTCATTTTTTTTACCTCTTCTTACCTCGCTCAATGGCCTTAGCGTCCACCCTCTGTTATCTGCAATGGTTAGCTTCTCCTAAAACATAAAATTAGCACAACAACTATAGTTGGGTTGCCTCCCAACCAATGCCTTATTTAACATTGCGGCACGACGATTACAACAATTTAATGGGTTGCCTCCCATCCAGCGCCTGATTTAACGTCGCGGCACGACTCAACATGTTCTCAGGCATCCTTCAAGTCCACCGAGGTCTTGTGATGTGTAAAGTCACCACCCCAGTAATGTTTTATCCATTGACCATTCACTAAGAAGGTACTATTTGAACTCATAACCCCTAGTTCCACAACTCCATGTGGCTTCACGCTTACCACAATGAAAGGGCACGACCATCAATATTTAAGCTTTTTGGGAAAGAGCTTCAACCTCGAATTGAATAAGAGAACCTCCTGCCCTGGCTCGAACTCTCAAATTTGAATGTGCTTGTCATGCCACCTCTTAGTTTTCTCTTTATATAATTTGGCATTTTCATATGCGTTTAATCGAAACTCCTCGAGCTCATCTATTTGCAGCAACCTCTTCTCTCCAGCTAAGTCCCCATCCATATTCAAATTCTTTATTGCCCAATAGGCCCTGTGCTCAAGTTCGACGGGTAAGTGACATGCTTTCCCATACACTAATCTATACAGGGAAGCACCTATGGAAGTCTTGTATGCAGTTCTATATGCCCACAATGCGTCATCCAACTTCCCGGCCCAATCCTTTCTATTTGCACTCACTGTTTTCTCCAGAATTTGCTTGACCTCTCTGTTTGAGACCTCCACTTGACCACTCATTTATGGATGATAGGTAGTGGAGACCTTATGCTTGACCTCATATTTTGCAAGGACGTTATTCAACAGTTTATTACTGAAATGCGTACCTCCATTACTGATCAACACTCTGGGAGTTCCAAAACGGGTGAAGATGCACTTCTTGACAAAGTTCACCACCACCTTTGCATCATTGGTTGGAAGAGCAATGGCCTCCACCCACTTAGACACATAGTCGACTGCTACCAAGATGTACCTCTAACCGTTAGAGTGTGGAAACAGTCCCATGAAGTCGATTCTCCAAACATCGAAAAGCTCCACTACCAATATGTTTTGCAGCGGCATCTCATGCTTCTTAGTGATCGTCCCAGTTCTTTGGTACCTGTCACACATTTTAACAAAGGTATGTGCATCCTTAAACAATTTGGGCCAGTAAAAACCTAATTGTAGCACTTTTTGAGCGGTCTGGTCTCCACCATGATGACCTCCATATAGTGAAGTGTGACAACTATGAAGTATTGCGCTCATCTCCTCCTTAGGAACACATCTCCTGACCAACTGATCTGCACATAGCCTGTATAAGAATGGCTCATCCCACATGTATAGCCTCACATCATGCAAGAACCTCCTTCTATTATTTGGTGTGAATTCTGCTGGTGTCACCCCACTTGCAATGAAGTTCACATAATCAGCATACCACGGTGTTGTGCTTGCTGTGATTGCCAACAGCTGCTCATCAGGGAATGTTTTTTTGATTGCACCCCCTTCAGCCACATGGTTCCGGTTTTCTAATCTGGACAAGTGATCAACCACTTGATTCTCTATTCCTTTGCGGTCTCAGATTTCTAAATCAAACTCTTGCATCAGTAGGACCCACCGAATCAATCTCGGCTTGGCATCTTTTTTCTCGAACAAGTACCTGATCGCTAAGTGATGAGTGTAGACGATGACTTTGGTCCAAACAAGATATGACCTGAACTTGTCAAATGCCCACACTACTGCAAGCAACTCTTTTTTAGTGACGGTGTATTTCATCTGAGCTGGATTCAGAGTTTTGCTTGCATAGTAGATGGAGTGAAAAACTTTGTCTCTCCTATGCCATAAAATAGCCCCAACAGCCACGTTGCTTGCATCGCACATCAACTCAAAGGGTTGCTCCCAGTCTTGAGCAATTATGATAGGTGCAGTCACAAACCTTCCTTTTAGCTCCTTGAATGCCTTCAGACGGGTATCATCGAATTTGAAAACCACATCCTTCTCAAGCAACCTGCACAAGGGAGAGGAAATTTTCGAGAAGTCTTTAATAAAACGATAATAAAAACGTGCATGGCCCAAGAAACTGTGGATGCCTTTGACAGATATTGGTAGAGGTAATTTTTCAATCACTTCCACCTTTGCCTTGTCACCTGCAACCCATCTTTGGACACCTTGTGTCCCAAAACTATGCCTTCACGCACCATGAAATGGCACTTTTCCCAGTTTAGCACCAGGTTAGTCTCTTCACACCTAGCAAGCACTTTATCGAGGTTCATTAAGCAATTATCAAACGAACATCCAAAAATAGAAAAGTCATCCATGAATACTTCTACAAACCTCTCAACCATATCAGTAAAAATGGCCATCATACACCTTTGAAAAGTTGCAGGTGCATTACAAAGACCAAAGGGCATTTTCTTGAACGAATACGTGTCATAAGGACACGTAAAAAAATGGTCTTTTCTTAGTCCTCTAGGGCTATAGCAATCTGGTTATACCCCGAGTAACCATCCAGGAAGCAGTAGTACTCCTGGCCAGTCAATCTATCAAGCAGGGGAAAGTGGTCCTTCCGGTTGGCGTTGTTCAATTTTCTATAGTCAATGAAAATTCTCCACCCGATAGCAGTTCTTGTTGGGATTAAATCATTATTCTCATTCACTACCACAATCATCCCCTTTTCTTGGGGACACATTGCACGGGACTTACCCATTTGCTGTCAGAGATGGGAAATACAATACCTGCATCAAGCCACTTAATCACTTCTTTTCTTACCACCTATTTCATGATTGGATTGAGTCGGCGTTGTTGCTAAACACTGGGCTTATGTCCCTCCTCCATGAGGATTTTGTTCATGCAAAAGGCTGGACTAATTCCCTTGATGTCAGACATTGTCCATCAAGTGCACGCTTGTTCTCACGCAGCACTCTCAACAGCTTTTCCTCCTGCAATTTAGACAAGTCAGAAGAAAAAATAATAGGTAGGTGTCAGATTCACCCAAATAAGCATATTACAGGTGAGATGGGAGCGGTTTTAGCTCCAGTTTTGGTGCTTCCTCAATTGACAGCTTTGGAGGAGGTCCCTATGGCCTTTCTAAGGGTTCAAAGGGTGTGTCCCCTGCAGGTATGCACAGGATGTATCAAGGATGTGCATCATCTCCTCAATCTCCTCATCAACCCCTAAACTATCAAACAGCATGAGTGCTTTCTCTAGAGAATCATCTAGATAAACACTCGGGTCATAAATTTGCTCATCATCTTTTACAACAGATATCATGAAGAGCTCCTCATAATGACGGGGAAGCTGAATTGCGTTGTAGACATTGAAAACTGCTTCCTCGTCTTCTACACTCAAAATCATCTTTCCCTCTCTCACCTTGATAATGGAATCACCAGTATCCAAGAGAGGTCGCCCCAATATGATTGGGACCAGCTCATCAGCCTCATAATCGAGGATAATGAAATCAGTAGGGAAGAAAAATTTCCCAATCTGCAGTAACACATCTTCGATCACCCCCTCGGGGTGTGCTATTGACCTGTCAGCTAGCTGCAATATCATAGTAGTTGGCCTGGGAGCTCCTAGACCTAATTGTTTGAACAAAGACAGGGCCATCAGATTTATGCTTGCCCCCAAATCACAAAGAGCATGACCAACATCAATATTACCAATGTGCCCAGGGATCATAAAGCTGCCAAGATCCTTAAGCTTTTGAGGAAGCTTATTTTAGACCCTAGACGTGCACCCCTCAGTAAGTGCAACTGTCTTGAACTCAGTCAGCCTCCTCTTATGAGCCACTATGTCCTTTATGTACTTAGCATATTTTGGAATTTCGCGGATCACATCAACCAATGGAATATTAAATTGAACCTGGCTCAACATGGAGAGGAATTTGCTGAACATGCGATCATAATTTTTCTTTTGCAATATCTAGGGGAAAGGTGGTAGTGGCCTTGGGGCCTCCACTGGCTCTGGAATTTCAGCACTCGTCTTTGGCTCATTTGTCACTTTAGGGATCAACTCTCCCTTAGGCACAGGCTTATCTTTCCTTTTCTTAGGCACTTCCTCAAGCTCTCTCCCGTTTCGAAGTATAACAGCATTCACTTGTGGATTCTTCTCTGTGTCACTAGGGAGGGCGCCTGCAGGTCTAGTGTTTTGATTAGTGGCCAATTACCCCAGCTGCCTCTAAAGATTTCTGAAGTCAGTTTGGAGCTGCTGATTGTCAGTCCTCATCTGTTGATTTTCAGTCCTTATCTGTTGAGTGTCACTCAACAGCTTCTTTAACAAATCGTTGGTGTTTTCTTCCATTTGTTGGGGTGGCTTCTGAGGCAGGTTGAAACCCCCTTGGAGTCTGTGCTGATTCTGATTCTGCTTATTTCCACCCCATGAGAAGTTGGGATGATTTCTCCAATTTAGATTGTAAGGACTCCCATACTGTGCATGCTGATTTGGTGGCCCTCTGTTTTGTTTCCCCAACATAATAGATCGATTCTGGATTTGTGGGCACATGTCGCTCATATGATTATCACCACATAACTCGCATCAGATAGCCATTTGGTGTACATGTTGCAATGCTTGTGGTGGTTGCATCGCCATTCGAGCCATCTGATTGGAAAGCTTTGCTAATCAGCTCTTATGGCTGAAACCTCACCGAGTTCAAGTACTCCAGCTGATTTTTGCTTAACTGCCCTCCGTGAATCACCCTCACCCTGCCAGTTGTTATTATTAGCAGTGAAAGTATTCAGCAAGGTTTGGATTTCACTGTACGATCTGGCCATGCAACTAGCCGCACAAGCTGAGTCTAGGTTCATCTTTAAAGCATCATCTAACCCGTCTACAAATGTGTGACCCAACACCTCGTCTGTCTGACAATGATGAGGACAGTCCCTGAGCATCTTTTTGTATCTTTCCCATGCTTGACGACGTGTCTCGCCAGCTCGTTGTTCGAACCCAAGAATTTGACTCCTCAACACCTTTGTCTTTCTGGTGGGGAAAAACTTGATTACGAATTTCCTCGCCAGATCATCCCAAGTGCGGATTGAATTTGCTGGATCTTTATTCAACCACTCCTTAGCATCCCCAATCAGTGAAAAAGAGAACAATGTCAGCCTGATATAGTCCTTGGAAACGTTCGGATAGTTGTATGTATCCGTAATTTCCAAGAAATTCTGAATGTGCCGCTGTGGGTCTTCATGGGGCAAACCCGTAAACAGCGCTACATTTTGGATCAGCTGCACCATGTATTGTTTCAACTCAAAGTGCCTAGTTATGTTAGGCTTCACTATAGCCTGAGTCATATTAGCCAGATTGGGCATTGCGGCTTCAATCACCGCCCGTTCCTCATTACTTGCCATCTCAATTGACTGTGGTTGAACTACTATGTCCAACTCTCTTTCAATTCTGGTTCTAGCGTCCACCTCCCTCCTCAATCTGTGAAGTGTTTGTTCAATTTCGGGATCGAAAGGAAGGAGGTTGTTTGCACTTCTACTTCTTCACATTCAATAGAAAATCATGTATTAGCACAAACAACGTGAACTAACAGTCAAACTCGAATAAATAAATAATAAAAGCTCAATTCAGTCAAGTAGCTAATTTCTAAGTCCCCCGCAACGGCGCAAAAAACTTGTTGCGACCAAAAACACCCACGCAAGTGAAAGTGATCATCAAGTAATAAAGTAGTGAGTATAGTATCATTCCCATGAAGACTTGTGATTAGCTTATGACTAATTCAAACCCAATTCCTTTATCTACCCAAGAGATTGTTCACAAAAGAGAGATTTGATTGTTTTACTAACTAAACTATGGAGAATTAATCTAGCTAAAATAGGTAACCAAGCAAATAGCAAATCCGGGTAACAAACAATAGAGAGTGATATTCCAGGGTCACAGGCTAATTAATAATCTTGTTTTGTTCTTGGCTTAAGATGACTAATCGGTTTATCTGAGTTATTGATTGACAGGGTTCATATTACTCATAAGAATCTGTTGAGTTCTTACTTGCCTATGCAAGTTAACTCAATGCCTATATGTCTATGGAATTAAAATGAACAAGAACACATTTACAATTCTTGTATTCCAACCAAGCAAGGCAATTGGGTATATGTCTATCCCAATTGTGAATCTCTTCCCCGAGGCCCGGGTTGAAGAACTTGCTCTATTTAATTCTATATACAACCTAAAGTTCCCACTTTCTAGTTCAACTCCAGATTCGTAGATAGTATTTCACTGTTAGCTACTCTGCAAAATAATTAGAAGCCAAATAAATAAACAACCCAAGATGATAAACCACTTTGTCAAATTTAGACCTCAAACAACAACTTTCATGTTTTACCCATGACCCTAGAACAATGGGTTTAGCCAATCATACTATTTTTCATCACAATTAGGTTCAATTTCATCACAATTAACAAAAACAAAGAGAAGAAAAGAAGAACTTGATGATCCAAATCCATCCTTGCCTCTTGCCTCTCTATTTCTTGCTTTAGCCTATCAAAACTTGATAATTTGACCTTAGACGAGCTTGACTTTATATAGGTTAAGTGTATTTTCCTCTAGATTTCCAAATTTTCCCTTAAAATAATGTTCCCGATCATTGGACTAGCGCGGTCGCACCTGGGTGCACTAGTGGCCGCGCTAGTGTGCTGAACATTTTGACTTGGACGCGCTACTTTTAGCGCGGACGCACACCTGGGCGCGCTAGCCCAGCTGTCCATTTCTTCGATTCTTATCCTCTTCTTCAGCCATATTGAGTCCCGACGGGTCTTTAATGCTCTACAACGGTTCTAAACACATTTCCTTGCATAATATAAGCTCCTTAACCTGAAATATATACAATTCACTGTTAGAGCTCATACTTCATCAATTAAGCACAATATGACATTGGAATATAATCAAACGGGCGCATAAACAATAGCTAAATCATTTAGATTTCTCCTATTATCAAAGTTTGACCTTGTGTTTGGACTAGGGTTCCACTCTTAACTCTTTCAGACTCATTCCGAGTCTGTGAACCTAACCTTCTTGGTTACTCTGATTTCTTGCTAGTTTTACAACAACTCTCTCTTGTCTCTGCATGCTTTTTACATGACATTCTTCTCTTTCAAAAGGCCTTTGGCCAGCCTGTGATTGATTTCGTGTCCCTTTTTAAAGGGGTCTGATTGAGTGTTGATGATTTTTCTATAAACTAAGTTCATCTTCACCGTTCTTGGTTAGATTCATTCGTACCACGACTCAAACCTTGATTTTTACTGGCTGTGATTGATAGTCTTTCCTTATTTTTATCCAAACTGTGTGCTACTAAACTATTTCCTTAAATAATGCTCTATGTTTTTGCCCCTATTATATTGCCTTGGAAAAGATTTTAAATCAAATCCCTTTCCTTATTTATCATGCCGTTTGAAACCAATCCCTTAAACAAAGGGAAACAGCCTGTGATTGATTTTTAAATTATTTTCTTACCTCCTTCTTACCTATTTTCTGCACTATAAAAGGGGCTACCCTTTTTACACTTGGACACACAGCTTTTCAGCACTAAACAGGCTTTCACACATTCGAATACTGAGTTTTCTCTCAATTAAACTACTTCTCATTTATAGTATTGAGCACTCTGCTTTCTACTCTCCTTTTCTCCCTTTTACCTTCTGAAATATTCTTGAGTTCTCTTGAACTCTCAAGTGTTCTGCTACAAACTTAAGTTTGCTCCTGCTGATTTCTTGATGCTTGCTTACTCTGCTATTATGTTGTTTTATTACTTTGCAACTGGTATGTTCTTAGTTAAATAATGCCTCCTTCACTATGTGTTTACTACTTAGTTTGTTATTCTTTCCTTCACCATGTGTTTATTTATATGCTTTCCTTCCTTATGTTCCTGCCATTAATGTGCTTACATGAATTCCCATTCCCTTCTATCCCTTTGTATGTGAGTATAGTTCCAGTCATAGAAGCACTTTGACATTGTTGTCTATGACTTTGAACTAGGTTATCTGAACCCCTTAACTCAAATCAATTCCCACTTCCTTTTTTCCCCTTTATATGTTAAGCCTGACTTGGGTCTGATGGTGTCCTAATCATCATTCAAATTCAGGTCTGACCCTCAAGGGTCTGCTCCTAACTTGTTTGACCAAATAAACGGTCAGGGGTGTGCCAGTCTGCACCTATGGCTGGGTATGACCACTATTTGTTATGGTTCCCCAATCACTTTGCACTTATTCTTAGTTCTAAGTTCTGCCCCGCTCTTGCAAGCCATGCTCTTGGACCCTGGAATTCCCTCTGAACTTGGATGCCTAAGGGCTGGCCATTACACACTGCACTATTCTAATTCTAAATGGGTATCTTAGGTGTAAAAAGTATCGGGAATTCCTGAAATTCCTTGGAACTTTGAAACACCCTAGATAAAGAGAAAGCTTTGGAAATTTGGAAATTCGGAACTGGTTAATCACATATTATTAGGCATTTAGCCTGATTTAGGTGCCTTGGATGCAACTGTTAGATCTTAATGTATTTTCTTTCCTTCTTTTGGTCTGTAATAATTTGTATAAAGAACTTTGGGGAATATAGTAAAAGGGTGTGGGAGGGGTTTTTACTTTCTTGCATCAATAAAGGGTAGATATCATGACTTTAGGACTTTAATTCTCTTACTAGAAATCCTGCCTATAGGATTGTCCATTACTTATGATTCAAAGTCACCTAGATACCATGCCTATAGGGTTTAACATTTAATTATGCTGCAAGTCATCTAGAAATTCTGCCTATAAGGTTAATGTTTAATCATATTTCAAATCACTAGAGATCTTGCTTGTAGTACTTAATGTTCATGTAATCAATGCATATAGAAATCATTCCTATAAGGAATGCATATGCATTAGGCAAACTGTAGGGTTAATTAACACAATCATCTTTTACAAGTTCAATAACAGGCTTTAAAAAATCAAAAATAGATATCATGCCTATAGGACTTTGCATCAAACTCGACTGATTTATTTTAAGCAATAAGAGTCTGTTAATTGGTCCTTAAACGTCTTAATTCAGTAATGTTTTCAAAAGCCCCAACCTTTTAATAAAACCCTTTGAACCAGTATACCTTTAAGTTCTTCAAATTTGCATCTTTATCCGAAATAGTTTCTTTCTAAACATTCGGCCTAAACGTTTTACTCAGTCCCTGAAATTATCTTTTAAAACAGTTCTGCAGCTTACTTTTTCCATAGATATTTCTGTATCTGAAACTCTTTCACAACCATTTCTGTGTTTTATACTCGAACAATCTGATGATTCTTTTACTCATTTCTCAATTTACTGCAATTCATACTCTCTTTTCAAAATTCTTCTGCATTAGACTACTTTTCTGAAACCAGTATTTTCTAAATCACTCGCTTACAATACCTTAATTTCTGACAATTGGATCCAAGTTGCCTAATGCGGACTTTCTATATATGTGTTAAACCAGACCATCCACTGTTTAAGTTTAATTTAAAGACCAAATCAGTATGTGCCAAGACATGCTAAACTAAGTGTTGTTTGATTAAGGTGTTTACTTGAGCCTTACTTGTTTGACTATTCATCCTTATATTTATTACTTGTTTTGTATGTCGAAATTAGAATTTTATCCTTTGAACCTCATATATGCCTCTACCCTTTTTCTTCCCCCTTTAGGATTAGAAGTCCTAATATTCCGGGACTGATAGGTTGGGACGGGTACTAGCATGCAATAAGTAACGATACTAATCGCATTTAAATACCTCAACGGGGGTGGGAAGGGTAGAATATGGATATGATGACCGGTGCGCTAATATCACGTGCGACCCCTCTTTTGAGGAGTGATTGCTGGATATTGCATTGATGTGATCCATATTTTGTATAAACCTAGGACCCCTTTTTCCCTTTTCTTGAAAATGTTTTCTTTAAATTATTTTTTCTTCAAATAATCCCTTTTTCTAAAAAATTTGTATTCTTTTCTTTCTTTATGCTTTCAAACTTATTTGTGATCTTTATGTGCAAACTTTACTTGCTTCTTCTATTTTCTTAAATTCGCAATTATAGCATGACCGGGAACCACACTAGTGGATCTTGAGGGGGGCCTAACACCTTCCTCTCGAGATAAACTCTAAGCCGTTACCCGAACTCTGGTTTTCCTTCTTCTCAAAATTCTTCATCTCTTTAAAATGTCCTAATGCACTATAATCAATAGGTGGCGACTCTCCAAAACTCCATAACCCAATGCCCCTGAGAGAATAAAGAGTTGTACTCCCATAATGTTGTATACCCGATTTTCGGACCCTCCATCCGAATGAAAGAGGGGGCGTCGACAGCAAAGCAACCAACATGTCGTATAGAAGTAGGGTACAACCGTTTGAGAAAATAGTGAAGCTGTGAAATCTTTGGAAATATCTTGGCTCATTTTAAATCTCTTTTAAAATGATCTTTTCAACAGTCATGAAATGATTTCAAAATAGTTAGTGCCGATAAGCACAGAAAATCCGCCCCTCGGACACAACTACCACAGTATATCAGGTAAAAGGCAAGTAAATATACAAGATGAGCACATAAAAGTTCTCCCCTCAGGCGATATCTCAAAACAGTACCAGCCTCTCGGGCTCACTCTCCGAAACACTCACATTAGCCCCTCAGGCTCAGTATCAATCACTCAGCATAATGGGTAACCGCCCTCACTGTGCAGGTGCAGACTCCGGAGGGGCCCCTTACGGCCCAAGCGTTGTCATATCAACATAAAACCTGAAAGCCTTCTCATCTCAACATAAGGCCTGAAAGCCTTCTCACATCACTCATAAGGTCTGAAAGCATTCTCACATCACTCAGCATATCCTAACACATGGCCCCTAGCCTCAATCAGTCCAAAAATCATCACAAGCCCCTTGGGCATCAGTAAAATAACGGTGCTCAGCCCAAACAATGTTAGAAATACCATTTAAGTCTCAAAAATCCAGTAAAAGTGGCCGAGTTTGCAAAACAGTGCAAATCAATAGGACTGAGTTCAAGTAATATTTCAAATAGTGAGGAAACAATGATAAAAGTTCACAAAGGATTTCAAATAGTCGGCAACAAGCCCAAGTATGGCAATAAGCCCAAGTCATGGTGAAAAATAACAAATCTTAGTCAAATACACAGTTAAAACTTCAATCGAGATGGACCAAGTCACAATCTCCAATGGTAAACGACCCCGCGCTCGTCATATAGCGCGTGTCTCACCTCAATATAGCACTACGTTGTGCAATCCGGGGTTTTAAACCCTCGGGACATCATTTACAATCATTAGTAACCTCGAACCGGCGAAATCTCTAGCCTGCGGTGCCTTTTCCCCTCAAATCGGCCTTCCCATGCATCGAATCTATCCAAAATCAGAATGAACACATAATAATATGCTAAGGGAACAATGCCCAAGCGAAAACAATTGAAAAATATCAAAATTACCAAAATTAGCAAAACCCGAGCCTCAGGCCCACTTCTCAAAAATCAAAAAATTTAACATCATCGGATTCTTTATCTCGCCACGATTCTATACGTATCAAGAACTCCCAAAATTTCAGTTCAAATGATTCATCAAAACCCACTTTAAAATACCAAAAACCAAGCCCTAGCTTTTCCCCCTTTTTATGAATTTCCACAAATTTCTATGTTAATTCTACCATTAAATCATGTTTTTAGGTCATAGAACTCACCTTCAATCACACCCAATCAAAATCCCCTTCAATTTCCGACCAAAAGCTCTCAAGGTCGATCAACAATGGTGTAAATAAAACTTAGCTCACGGAACAAAATGAGCTTTTAAACCCTTCTCTGATCAGGCATTTTCGCATATGCGATTACCTTACCGCATATGCGGTCACCGCTTCTGCAGTATCTCCTCCGCTTCTGCGGAAATCACTATTACGCTCAGGACCGCTTTTGTTGTCTAATCTCGCTTCTGCAGAACACCCCTTACAAACACTGATCGCTTCTGCAGTCAATAACCGCATATGCGGAAACCATCCGCTTATGCGGAATTTCTCCAAATAGCCAACACTCGCACCTGCGAACCAGTCTTCGCATCTGCGGAACCGCATCTGCGGCCCCTTTTCCGTAGATGCAGAAATACCAGATATCAGCAAATACCATCAATCTCTCAAGTTCAAAATTCATCCCGATGGCCATCCGAAATCACTCCGAGGCCTCCAGGACCTCAAACAAAAGTGCCAACCTATCCTAAAACATCATTTAAACTTGCTCCAATCATCAAAACACCACAAACAACACCAAAACCATCAAATTACATTGGATTCAAGCCTAAGTTCTTCTAAAACTTCCGAAATACGTATTTGATCAAAAACCCGACTAAAACACCTCAGAATAACCTGAAATTTTACACGCACATCCCAAATCACCTAACGAAGCTATAGCAACTCTCGGAATCTCATTCCGACCCTCAGATCAAAATCTCACCAATCAACCAGAATTTGCCAAAATACTAACTTCGCCAACTCAAGCCTAATTCTACGCCGGACTTTCAAAACCAAATTCCGATCACGCTCCTAAGTCATAAATCACCCAGCGAAGCTAACCAAATCATAAAAACTCCGATTCGAGCTCATATACAAACAAGTCAACTCTTGATCAAACCTTTCAAATTCAAGGCTTCCTATTGAAACTGTTCTTTCAAATTCATCCCAATTTTTTCCTGAAAATCAAAACCAACGATCTACATTCATCATAACACATAACACGGGACAAGTCATACCTGAGAACTGGCGATCCAAGTGCAAAAGCTCAAAACGACCGATTGGGTCGTTAATCCTCCCCCACTTAAACACACGTTCGTCCTCAAACGTTCCCAGAGTTGTTCTAGAAGCTAACCAATAGTTGAATAACCTTACCAAACACATACTCGAGGGTGATCCCACGTCACCCTATCTCATATAGTTCCGATAGCACAATATAACTAAAATTCCACAATTCATCCCAGTCCATAAACTACAGATCTACACTTCCACTACCAAAATCATCCACAAGATCAAAATCTCATATCTATACTCTGAATAAGCCCGAGCAAGCTGTAATAACCCATACCTGCAACCTCAGGTGCAATTATATGATGTACCACCTACTCAAACATATGTAGTGATAACTTCCATTCACAGCAGCTGTCCACAACAACCAATTATCGATAGAAAACCTCTTATCCGCTAAAGTCTCATTCCAATACTTTCATACACTGCCAACGATAAATGAAACACGCATTAAACCATAACCATTTCTCCGATAAACCCTTCATGAAGCAACTTCTCCTTTGGAAAATACCATAGCAAGTTTTCGATCCGAACCTCAATATTATCCTTCCAACATGTTGAAATCGAATCTGTTCGTATTCATTAGTGATCCCAACTATCTCCTCTAATCCAACACACCACTTTGGTGACATGACACATTAGTATAGGCCTAAGCCACAACTTGCACAATACGCCCACCAATAAGCAACGGTCCGAACATACTTAATCATGAAAATGACCCAAATGAAAGAGTTGTACCTCCAGCTCACCAGTACCACCACAACACAAGGCTAAGAACCCGTCTCATAACATAGAATATAACACACGAATCTAAACTGCAAGGTCATATCTCCATATAGCTTCACTGCAATGTGCGATCCTATCTAAACGTTGCCTCACATGAGGCACCTTAAGTCACTATGCTCGAATTTGACAACCACACATAATTTGTTGCCTGAAACCAAAGAAAATAGTTACACCCATGATGAAACAAGTAACATATACCATGAAACCCAATAGGACATAACTGGTACGCCATTCACAGAGCAACACCCAATTACTCTTCCCGCTCAACTTCCACTATGAACCCCAACCGAGCAACACCCAATTACTCTTCCTGCTCAACTTCTACTATGAACCCCAACAGAACCGTACCATATATGCCCATAACCAATAAATCATAACGCCTTGCAACATAGAAGGCAACTCATAAACCTCCCCGATCACTAATAAGCTCAATAACGGTCGAATCAACCAATCCCTCGACAATACAATTCGGCCAACCAAGCCGACTCAAACTAGAACACATATCCACAATGGTCTGCCAACGAACTTCTTACCAAGAAAACCTAAAGTTGTTCCTTTCCACTTCTATAGCTCCTGTCGATGCCATACGATATGGTGCCCGACACCAAATCAATACCGAAATCAACAACCTTACCCGGCAATATACCCGGCCACTAAAAATGCATCCGAAAAGTTCTTCAATATCGAAACTGAATCAATGATAGCAACCTCTACACTGACAGCAATCACGAAGGCCCAATTAAGAATGGCAATCCTTTCTAGCCGTCCACTGGGATATACCCCAATCTACTAGAACATAATCCAACGCGCATCACCACTCAACCCGTGGCATTTCCGACATAGCCCATGACGTAATAGTCCAGAATAACCTAACATTAAGACAACCAGTCTGAACTCCAACATCACATCCAAATCTAACATACCAGTAAAGAAAGATCCACTCAAGCCTCCAAATTCCGATAGCCGCTAAACGGTGCTGATACACACAATCTACAACCATAGCATAGCATGTACATGAGAACTCCCAGCCTCTAACTCCATATAGCACACGAATCATATACTTGATCCCAAATTTTGTCGTCCGAAAGCATATCACACCTCAAATACCCCATAATTCCATGATAGCTACTCTAAAATTTCCTGTGCCACCAAGCAAATCCCAATATCACCAGTCGATCTAATAGGAGAGTGCCGCAATACCACCGAAGTGCCATCAACCTAATCACATTATCTTTTTTCTGAAACATACTCTCGTCATATCACTTTCAAATAGTAGTAAAAAATTTCCTTGATCATTTGAGGCTACCTGTTACCTAAGTGTTTTATGAACTTCCTTTATGAACTAAACTGTAGCCTAACAGATGTAAATCTCGGGC
The DNA here is from genome assembly GCA_026770625.1 of Nicotiana glauca. Lineage (NCBI taxonomy): Eukaryota > Viridiplantae > Streptophyta > Magnoliopsida > Solanales > Solanaceae > Nicotiana > Nicotiana glauca. The sequence goes on from MU725941.1 coordinate 110,996, forward strand.
CTTCACAACATACCACATATACCACACCATCAAAGGATAGAATGAAAACTTTACCTCCCTTCCGAGCCATAAACATCTACGCACTCAACTAATCAAGAACTTCCCATTGGTCCCATCTAGAACAAAAATCACTATACAGCCCATGCTCCACATGCCCATAGAAAATATACATCTCCAAACCACGGTAAAACCCAACAAGAACTCTTCCAATTCCTTTTGCACTAGCTGAACTGCCAGGACTGAATCCTTCTAACTAGACCAAGCTAGCAAGCCATCAAAGCCGAGAGCATCACTGCAAAAATACTTGTACAAACTTATTACCTCGAACATACACAAGGGATTAATCATATTCTTACCGTACCAATTTGGTCTACAATCAAGCTACTCCCTCCATCTAAATTTCCTTCTAATTCATCTTAAACTTGATATTCCCTCTTGCTGTAGTACCACAATTCCTCAACCTAGGCTTACCACATGAGACCCAAGCATAAACCACACTGACTGAAACCCATAAGCCGATGTATACGCTCACGTTATTCGGTAGAGCACCACGATCAAGATACTTCACTTTGAAGGGACTTCTTGCAAATCTAAATCCCTTACCTTTACCTTCTTAATACTAATACATAAAATCCCATAATGTATATCGAAAATACCACAAGTCTTGACATTTTCCAATAAAAACTCAGTTTCTAATCACGTATACAACCTTAAAATGGCCAATTGTTATATGTAGAATATTGAACACATTAGAACCATTCTCGAGAGTCATTCACTCTATTCAAAATGCAATTAGCTTGATCAAACGAACAGAACAACCCGCACCTCATAGCACTCCGACACCGCAGAATGTAACCTCATCTTAGAACAACCAAGCCACTTCCTGCACTATGCACCGAGCATCTATTACCAACATCAACTCAAGAAATTTCGTGATTATCATACCCTATGAAGCATAATATAACCTTTGTCAAACTTTTCCGTTACTCTAGCCATAGCTAATTCACTCGCATGCCCCAAACTGGAACTAACATAGCACCCAACCGTGCAATCAACTGCTCACAGCAGGCTCCCCCACTTGGCTCGAAGCCATAGATCAAGATATACTCAACAACTCATAACACTTTGACTCTATTAATGCCACAATACCCTAGTGAGATTAAACTCAAATCATTTATAAGTTTGTGAAAACACAGATCATCTAGTATTGTAAATCTTCTGTAAATCTCATATTCATCCCCGCAACAGTAAGTCCACTCTCTTAGGCATCCCGAAATTCCAAATTTCAACACATACATTTCACTTACACATGAGATCTTTCACCATACACATAAAGATCACACCACTTCAGAACACTCCACAGGAGATAACCTGTTGGCCCAAGCTGAGTTGAAGTTTTGAAGAATGACAAATGAACTCAGTGAAGGAGCAGGTCCATCTTATGAGACACAGTGGTTATGGGCCATGCACATGAGATACACATAAAGAAGATAAGCCTTTGGGAGCAGCAATATCTTCTTAACTGATCGAAAAGATTGCATATGGGATAAGGAGAAGAAGTCTCCATATGAGAAGAGAACACATCCGGATAAGGGTTGGAGTTTAGATTGTTCTAGGACTTAAATTCAATGGAGGATCAGAAATTGAGTCACAATCAAACTTTGATTACTAACCTAATAAATAACTGAGTTGTTCTCTTTTACAGGTAATACACATACACAGAAGTTAAGCTAAATTGAGAGCAAAAGAGCAAGGCAATTTTGCAAGCAATTTATGTGAGATCAACTGTGCACTCCTACAGCTACTTGAATGAAATAGAAGAACCAGTTCCATTATGCTTATTCTTATTCTAGTTCAATTGTAGTAGGTGGTTTAAAACTTGTACCTTTCCAGCTTTTATAGAAGCAATTATATTAGGTACTTTGAGTATTCAAGTTAGAGTTAACTTGAAGGTGTCGACGGTTGAGGTTGTGTGCCACACTGTGATTGGAGTTAATCCTTTGGTTTACAAAAGTTTTGTAAATGATGTTTTGGCTCATTGATTTTAGTAGATGTTTGGAAAAATCCTACTGAGTAATAGGTCGTGATTTTTTCACCTTTTGAGCCAGGTGTTTTCCACGTAAAAATCTTTCTGTTCTTTTATTTCTATATTTTAATTTCACAAACAGTAGTTAGAACACCTAGAAGAACCAGGTTCTTCTAGGTCAAGAATTGGGTACCACACAAATCACCCCCTCTTGTATGGTATTGACGTTTGGAACATCAATTGGTATCAGAGCGGGTTATTCTTGAAAAGGCTAACACCTTAGGAAAAGATAACATGAGTGCACCGCCTGGGAACTGGGAAGGCCAGTCCACTGCCAGGCCTCCACTGTTCAATGGACAGTATTACTCATGGTGGAAGAACAGGATAAAGGATCACATCATAGGGGAAGACTATGAACTCTGGGATATAGTCACTGATGTCCCTTGGCAACTACAATGAAAAATGAGGAAGGAGTGGATGTGCCAAAGATAACGGCTGACTGCATTGCTGAAGATTTGAAAAAGTGGGAGAAAAATGCTAAGGCAAAGAAATGGCTTGTATGTGGACTAGGTCCAGATGAGTACAACAGGATCCTAAGCTATACTACTGCCAAAGAGATATGGGACACTTTACAAGTGGCTCATGAAGGAACAACTCAAGTGAAGAGATCCAGAGGAACACTACTGTATTCTCAATATGGGAATTTTACTATGAAAGATGGAAAAACTATTCAAGAGATGTATACTAGGTTTACTACACTGACAAATGAACTTAAGTCTCTTGGAAAAGTTATTCTTGAAGAAGACGAGGTTGATAAAATCTTGACAAGAGTTCTCCCAGTTGATTGGGAAAGTAAAATCACTGCCATTCAGGAATCCAAGAATATGGCTACTCTCAGACTGGATAAACTTATTGGAAATCTTACTGCTTATGAACTGAGAAGGCAAACCAGGAAGATGGATACACCCAAGAAGGAGAGAAGCTTAGCTCTCAAAATTACAAAAGGTTCAGATTTGGAAGATGAAGAGATGGCCATGATCACTAGAGATTTGAAAAAGTACTTGATGAGAGGAAAGGGTTCATCAAGAGGTACAAAATTCAACAAGACAAGAGCTCCTGAGAAACAGACCAATAACGGCTGCTATAAATGTGGTAAGACTGACCACATGATCAAGAATTGCCCTCAATGGGAAATTGAGTGGAAGAAAGAAAGGGCTGAACGAAGAAACAGGAAGAAGGAACAAGTTCAACCCAAAAGAAATAAAGGTTCAACCAAGGCTATGGTTGCTGCTTGGGGTGAAACCTCTGATGAAGACTTAGAAGATGAAGCTAAAGAATAGCAAGCTCTTATGACCATTGGAGAATCAGATGATGAGCAAGAGGTAAGTATTCTGCATCTCAAGGACAAAATTAAATTTCTGTCTAAAGAAAGGTTGGTTGAGATATTATTAGGCTTCATTGATGAGTCTGAGATAGTTAACAATTAAAAGGATGTTCTGTCTAGGGAATGTGTTATCATAAAAGAAAAATACAAAAATCTAGAATCTAGGGCTGATGAGAGTGATAATAAAAATGCTGAGTTGAAAAACCATGTTCTTGAACTTGATAATAGTATTCTAGAACTACGGTCAGAAAATCTAAAACTGAACTAGGAACAGGGAAAAGAAAGCTTATCACTCATTTCTCACTTTAGAAGAAAATCTAGAAAAAATGAAAGATGAACTGTACAATAAAGATGAACTGATTAAGGTTCTAAAAGAAAATCTTGGAAAGGTGAAATATGAACTAGACAGAACTTGCAAATGGAACAAATCTTCTTATGCTCTCTCCTGATTGCAAGAGAATCATGATAAGTTAGTATTTTACCAACTTATCTTGTCTTTTAACCTATATTTTTGCTATTTTTGAGTGATAAAACCGTGTATTTGATGCCATTTACTTCTATTTTACAGGTTGTATATGATTTAGAAGTAATGGTGAAGAAACCAAGTGAAAACAAGTCAAAAAGGAGCTAAAATAGAAAAATGAAGTCTGCCCAGTTTTTACTCTATGCAATCGCAATGAGTTGAATGCGATCGCATAGGTCTACAGAAGTGAAGCAGTGCGAACGGGGGTAAACAGGTGCAAACACAAAGAAGAATTTCTGGTCAGTAGATGGTCAACAGAACTATGTGAACACGGAAGCCTTTATGCGATCGCATAGGTTAAGAAATCATTTCTATGCGATCGCAGTTACACTAATGCAAAAGCATAGTGTATTTTCTGGGCAGTTCTGGGCAAAAATGGAATTTTACGTTTGTAATCCCCAAACCATTTTTAAACATGACCAAGCAGATCTTTGGCATATCTTTAGCTTATTTTCAGTTCTCAGAGCTAGAGAGAAACAAGTATTGAAGCTAGGGTTTGCGCACACACTTGGGTCTTGAAGATTAAAGTTTATGGTTAAGATTTTCTTACCCATTTATGTTTGTTTCTTCATTTTCTTGTTTTGTATTGAATATTTAAGCATGTAGTATTTTATTCAACACTTGAATCGTGTTTATGGGACTATTCATATTTAAAGTGTGGATTAAATATCTTGTTGTGCTTATGTATTGAATGATTTTTATGTATTTATGAAGTGAGTTATTGTTATTTTAATTATTCTTGTTCTTTAATGTTTCCAAAGGGATTAGTTAACCCTAGGACTCGCCCATTGACTCTGACTTGATTTTGGAAAAAATAGTTTGGGGTTGGGAAAGATTAATTAACAAGAACTTGAGGTGTTAACTCTCATTTTATAGATTCTACCTAGGGATAAGATTGAACTACTTGTAGACTTCCGGGTGTGCTTAATCTTCTAATTGTTTTAGGAATAATTCAATTAGGAAGTCTTGTTAGTCTTCGAAAGAAGCTAATTAAGAATTATTATCCATGGCTAATTAACATAAACTTGCTCATATTTGTAAAATCATGAAATACATTGGATCGTTACTTGAGTGTAATTCCCGATGCATTCATACTTGTAGCCATTGATCATTTTACTTGCTTTCTAGGTTAGTTTACATTTTTGCATTTTAGATATAAAAACCTTTTCAAACCAAAATTCTTAGTGTTTGGCATTGCGCGACTAGCGATAATTTTTTTACATTCCTAATCACCTACACATTATTCTCTATGGGATTCGACCCCGACTCATAGTTGGGTAAATTATATTGCATGCAACCATGTCTATTACTTTTTAGTAGTGGATTTGGATGTCATCAAAATCGGCACAATTGCCAGGGAACAATTTGGCATAATTTAGATTGTTTGAGAAGTAAGCGAAAGTGCTTTGGTCCAAACTTGTGAATATTTGTGTAATTACTTTTTCTTACCTTGGTCTATTTTTCTTGTTCGTTTCTTATTTATTTTCATAATTTTGAAAAATGGCATCATATAATGATAATTGGTCGGATGGTAGTTGTTCATACATTGATGACCCTTGTCCTTATTGTGGAGGACCAAACTCGTGGCAAAATTCTTTAAATTCTCCCGGGGGTGGATTGTGCGCACAATCTCAACCCATGGTTGGAGTATTTGTGATAAGTGTGGTTGCCAAAATGGTCATAGGGATTATTGTGCATATTTGTCCTTCCCTTCCCCAAGCCCCTACTATGATGATTCTACTTTTTGTGATGAGAATTATAGGGCTATGGAAATGGAAGAAGTTGAGCATGGAAAAAATGGAGAGTTCAAGCTCGTGTTGGAGTGTTTACTTGAAGAAGGAAACAAGGAGCAAAATGCCTTGGAGGATCTTTTGGAGACTAGTCTCTAAAATGATTTAGCACTTAAAAGGTTGCACTCACAAATTGATGAAATGATCGAAACCTTAAGGGTTCAAAAAGCCTCAGAAGTGAATGAAATCTAAGGACCTTCCTTGGAGATTGAAGATGAAAATCCTTCCTTGGTACTTGATCAAAACAAAGAAGAACTCCCAAATGCTCAAAATGAGAAAATAATGCTCATGTTGGAGACCATTCTTGAAAACGAGGAGAAGCACAACTTTGCACTCGAGGAATTGAAAAAAGGCTTGAATTACAATGATAAACACATCTGCACTTTGGAAGATCAAATGTAAATTTTGGTTGAGGCTCACTATGCACAACAACTTGAGTGTGCGGAAGAAAGCCAAGAAGAGTCCAATTCCGAGGAAGAAAGTGAGCTTTACTATGAGGATTCAACAATTACACATCCACCAACCGACTCCATAAGTATTAATGATGCCAAGAAAAAGATATAATTAGAGTCATTCAGTGCAAATTAAATATTGGTTGAAATTGACTCTAGTTCGTGGGAAAAAGAGGATGTCAAAATCTGAGAAAATTGCAAGTTGGAGGTTTGAAGTTACATTCCAAGTATTTTTCAATATTGGAATTGTGTGGCGATATGGGAATTGAACTACACAAGACAATGAGGAATTGTGAGGAGGAAAGGCAACAACCATACATCTTACAATTTGAGGAAACAAGAAAGCAAAATAGCATTCCTCACATGCGAGCCAAGAAGTGCAAAATGAAGAATTTAAGTATTGGCTCGATAATCAACTTACCACCCATACCTCTCGTGGTCAAAAGCATGATTCCAAGCTAGGTGCCCGTTCATATCATCCAAGTGACGAGAAAAGTGGTAATGTTGTTTGCGTCGTGCCACGGCATTAAATGTTGCGCTTGGTGGGAGGCAACCCATTATTTTTCAAAAAATTTAGTCGTTTTTGAAATTTTATTTTTTTGGAATATCTTAGAATATTATTTTTGACTAATCTGCCAAGTTTTAGATTTTTTGGATTTAATTTGAGCAGGTCGGATTGACCCGGAGGGCTCAAACCAGTAGCTGGTGCAAAATTGCAGTGCAGCAGACAATTGCACTATGTGATCGCAATAGTGCGATGTGATCGCATTGAAGCAGGTGAAAAAGACTCTATGTGATTGCAATGTTTGACCAGTAAACAATATTTTTACACAATGCGATCGCACTGGAGCTCTGCGATCGCATAGTATCCGGTGAGTAAAATTTTAAAACAGTCCCAAAACCGTGAAAACTCACCCCTTTTGCTCAAAACAAACGACCCCTCCTCTGCCAAAGCCCAAAAATTTCAAATCATCTCAAGTCTTCAACTCTCTTTGCAATTTTCAATCTCCACTCTCAAGGTATGTAATCTCTTAACTCTATTCCCTTCAAATTGCATTCTTGGTGCTCAAAAGGTATAAGAACAACTTTTGTTTCTTCTTCTTTCTCTCAACTTCATGTTTAGGGCTAGAATGTTAGATTCTTTGGTTAAAAATAACTTGAATGTCTGCTTGCTTGCTGGGTATTGTTCGTTGAGAGAGTGAGTGCTAAATTGTTGAAAAATTTAGGAGTGAATCTGTTGTAATTTCTTGAAAATGGATATGGATAACTGATTCCCTTGAAGTGTTTGTGAAAACGTCCAAATGAACAAAAATTTGGGCAGAACTGAAAGACTCTATAAGATCATTTTGCTTATTCTGCGATTGCATAGGTCTAAACTGTGCACTGGAAGAAAATGGTCTATGCAATCGCATTGGTGTTCCGCGATCACGTAGAAGAAAAAGTCTGAAAAAATAATTTGCACTATGCGATCGCAACAGTGTCTATGCGATCGCATAGATTTAAGCCCAACAGTGATAAAATAGTGGCTTCGCGGATTTTCACCCTAACGTTTTCTAATTTTTTTCTTTGGCCTAATTGCATTATAATAGAGTGTATAAAGTACTCGTTCAAGCGTTTAATATCTGGTCTCCATTTGTGGTACTTTGTGCATATAATGGCCTCGGAAAATTTCAAAAATATGCAACAATATACCATTCCATCTCCGGAAGAAGAGTATTTTGATGCGACGAGATTCATGGCAATTGAGTGTGAAAGGAATTACGACAAGCTCATGTCAAAGAGCATTGCCAAAGAATGGGGCATCCGTTTGGACATTGTTGATGACAAAATGCCTAAACTTTTCCAACGACTGAACGACAGTGGATGGATATGCTTTGCTCCTGAACCAGTCAAGGCGAACTACACAATAGTTTGCAAACTTTACGCAAATGCCATGAGGACTGACTTCCGGGGGGAGGTATTCACTATTGTTAGAGGCAAGCGGGTTAATTTGGCCTCGAAGTGATAAATGCACATTATGGGCTTCCAAATGTTAATGATCAGGTATACCGAGCTATCAGAAGAGAGAGAGGAACAGGATGGCTGGTAGAAAAACTTCACAACGGGGTGCAGCCGACTTGGGTAAGAGTTCATAAAGGGGTTGATTCGCATGAATTCACTGGGGAGGCCAAGATTTTGCTATCCCTTATCTATGCAAGGGTTGTGCCATCAAGAAACGAGATTGAAGCGACGCCTGAAAAGGCATTGATGATTGCTGCTATTCTGGATGGCTTGCCTGTGAATGTGGGCCAGCACATTCTGAATGAAATAGAGGAAGCTTGCAACGGAAGGACTAGAAGCTTATTCTTCCCTTCATTGATCACTAAATTGTGCTATGCTGCTGATGTTCCTACAGACCCAAATGATGTTGAGAAGGACCCTTCCATATCAATTTGTCCATTGCTTTGTCGAGGGGCATCTGGCAAGAAGAAGAAGAAAAGGATTGAGTGCTATCTCCTTCGTTTGGGCAGTTTGACGGTTCAGCCGAGGGATCCGAAGGTGAGTGCACAGCTACAGCAGGATCTCATGACCCATCATATGACCCCTTGGGTCCACTCCAATCAGGCCCTCACACCATGCGCTATATTTCCCAGCAGATATATGGTGTTGACACCCACATTCGACAGCTTGTTGCAGGTCTTCCCTCATGTCCATCTGGTAAGGGCACTTCAACTAGGTCGAGTTCATCGAGCAAAAAGCCACCGACCTTGGATGATCTATTGCAAGAGAAAAAGGGAATCAAGACCAGTTAGAAGACTTAAGTAGGAGACAAGGAAAGATTGAAAGGGGACAGGTGAAATTCAAGGAGCATGAGAAGAAGAAAAGCATTGTTCCTGTCGAAGATGATGCACAAGCTAAGCTCACTATATGGTTCACAAGATTCTTCTGATGATGATGATGTAGATGCAGAGCTAAAGTTTCCCAGCACATCCGACTCCGAGTGATGCAGTATTCAGGGAGGACTTTCTACCATGTTTAGTTGCATTGGGGACAATACAATATCTTTTGTTGGGGGTGGCTTCTTGTATAACAGTGGTTGTTAACTGTTGTTATGGCGGATTAGTATTGTAGTTATTTTCATGTTTTTTTAGTATATTTTCATGTCATGTGTTATATTAGTATGTTTATTAGCTTTTTTTTTCTTAAAATTTTATATATATATGATGTTTTAGTTGCTTTAACTTCTTAATGTTTGTTATTAGCTTCTTTAATTTTTTTTTTTATGTTAGTGGCGATATCCTTAGTTTTCTTTATACCATGGTTCTTTTTCCAAGGATGCCAATTTTCTTTTTGAACCGGGTAATTGTAGAAATTTTTTGTCGACTTTTTCCGATGATGGATAGATAGAAAACTTTGTTAATGGAATTAGTCTTGTGTAAATTTTCTTTCTTTTTTTTTTAGAAAGTGAATATATTTTTCTTTTTATTTATTTAGTGTAGTAGCTAGTTGTGAATAAAGTTGTCATTGGGTGTAGTCTTTTGTCCATATGTGGCTTGTTTGGTACCAACACAATTTAAACGTTGGCAAATGAAGTTTTGACCTTTAAAATGAAAAATAATTGAAGTAAATATCCTTGTTGTGACTTTTAGATTCTAATTTTGTCTCTTTGATTCACTAAATAGCCTCTTGGGCTGCATGTGACTTCCTTGAGATTCATTGGTTTCAATTGGATTTTGGCTTTGTATTCCATTTGAGTTTTTATATTCCATGTGTGATGAGTTTTAATTGTGAAAGGTCTTTTGCATTATTTATGGTCTAGAACTTGCCCGGAATGCACTTCAAGGCGAAATCCTAGATTAACTTGGTTTGAAAAAATGATATTAGGCCTTCCTTGTACCATTATTGTGCCTAAAATTCCTACCCTTGCATATTTTTTCTAGTCAACCCTTTTGAGCCTTCTTACTTTTCTTTGGCAACCATGTTACAAGTCACTCTTGTGGCACCGTACCTCCCTAAGCAATGTAAAATATGAAAATAGGCTAAAAGCCTAAGTTTGGAGGTGGAGGTTGGAAAAGTTGTGATATGGAGGCTTCTCAAAAAAAAAGAGAAGTGAAAAGTGTTATTAAAAAAACAAAAAAAGAGAAAGTATGAATAAATGGAAGACTAGGTGATATAAAAAAAAAAAAGGGTAGAAAAATTCATGAAGGAAGTAGACTTTGATTGTTGAAACAGTATAGTGCTTAGGGAGGTTTTGAGTCACTCTTACCAAATTGTGCCTTACCTTAACCAAAAGCCTAAACTACAATCCTTTAAGTCCTAATTGATTTTGAACCAATTTGTCTACATTAGTGGAAAAATACATTAAGGGCAAGCCTATGGAACCACTTTTGTGCATTTGAACATCTTTGAGCGAGTGAGAGTAAATTCTTTCCATTTGACATCCCGTTTATGTTGTGAATTACAATTTATGAGTTTGGGATTCTCTCTTAATGTGTGAGGGCACATGAAATTGAAGTTGTGAACTTAATACCATTTTCAATTGGGAGGAATAAGTGAGGGAAAACAATAAGAGATAGAGAGGAAAATCTTGAATCTTTAGTTTCATGACTTGGTTGCTACTTTGATTAATGTAGTGTTTGAGCATTTGAATTGAGATAAAATTTGTGAAAAGTTTGTGATTCATATGCTTTGGATTAATTGTTGGTACCAACCAAAGTCATGCATTCGTGCTTAGAGTAGACCTTTTTGGCTTAGCATGTTAAGGATGCAATGTTGAGTTGAATACTTGGGAGGAGATTTTGTTGCTTTCATTCAAGCAATAGTTTAAGTTTGGGGGTTTGATAAGTTAGTATTTTACCAACTTGTCTTGTCCTTAAACCTATACTTTTGCTATGTTTGAGAGATAAAATTGTGTATTTGATGCCATTTACTTCTATTTTACAGGTTGTATATGATTTAGAAGTAATGAAGAAGAAACCAAGTAAAAACAAGTCAAAAAGGAGTTAAAATGGAAAAATGAAGCCTGCCCAGTTTTTACTCTATGCAATCACAATGAATTGAATGCGATCGCATAGGTCTACAGAAGTGAAGCAGTGCGAACGTGGGTAAACAGGTGCGAACGCAAAGAATAATTTTTGGTCAGCAGATGGTCTACAGAACTATGCGAACGCAAAAGCCTTAATGCGATCGCAGTTACACTAATGCGAACGCATAGTGTATTTTCTGGGCAGTTCTGGGCAAAAATGAAATTTCACGTTTGTAATCCCCAAACCATTTTTATACAAGACCAAGCAGATCTTTGGCATATCTTTGGCTTATTTTCAGTTCTTAGAGCTAGAGAGAAATAAGTATTGAATCTAGGGTTTGCACACACACTTGGGTCTTGAAGATTTTCTTACCCATTTATGTTTTTTTTCTTCATTTCCTTGCTTTGTATTGAATATCTAAGTGTATTTTGAATCGTGTTTATGGGAATATTCATATTTAAAATGTGAATTAAATACCTTGTTGTGCTTATGTATTAAATAATTTTTATGTATTTATGAAGTGAGTTATTGTTATTTTAATTATTCTTGTTCATTAATATTTCCAAAAGGATTAGCTAACCTTAGGACTCGCCCATTGACTCTGGCTTGATTTTAGGTTATGGGTTGGGAAAGATTAATTAACAAGGACTTGAGGCGTTAACCCTCATTTTATAGATTCTACCTAGGGATAGGATTGAACTACTTGTAGCCTTCTGGATGTGCTTAATCTTCTAATTGTTTTAGGGATAATTCAATTAGGAAGTCTTGTTAGTCTTCGGAAGAAGCTAATTAAGAATTATTATCTGTGGCTAATTAACATAAACTTGCTCATATTTGTAAAATCATGAAATATATTGGATCGTTACTTGAGTGTAATTCTCGATGCATTCATACTTGTAGACATTGATTATTTTACTTGCTTTCTAGGTTAGTTTACATTTTCGCATTTTAGATATAAAAATCTTTTCAAACCAAAATTCTTAGTGTTTGGCATTGCTCGACTAGCGATAATTTTCTTACACTCCTAATCGCCTACACATTGTTCTCTGTGAGATTCGACCACGACTCATAGTTGGGTAAATTATATTACATACGACCGTGTCTATTACTTTTTAATAGTGGATTTGGACGTCATCACATCACAATAGAAATAAAAGAGGACTTGGTTATGGGACTCAAGCTACAAAATAGGACCCCAATAACAAGTACCTCACACTTCCTGAAAATAAGATCTGCACACACTGTGGTAAGATTAGCCATTATAAAAATGAATGCAATGTAAAAAAAAGGCTAGTCGAAGGAACAAAGCTTTTGTTCAAGAAAAACACAAGCTGCCTGGTTGGGCAAGAAAGAATCTGATTCATCCTTTTGCCCATAGAAAGGGACCCAACTAGTTTGGGTTCCTAAGACTAACCCCTGATTCCTTTTTGTAGGTTCAAGTAAAAGGGAATAGACAAATATGGTACATAGATAGTAGCTGCTCAAAACACATGACTGGGAACAAGGACTAGTTCATTTCACTTGAGAACCTGAAAGGAGGTAATGTCTCCTTTGGAAATGGAAAGAAAGGTGAGATCATTGGGTTTGGAAAGGTAGGTAAGACAGACTCTCATTCCATTGAGAATGTCTACTTGATAGATGGCTTAAAATATAGCTTAATCAGTCTGTCACAACTGTGTGACAGATTGTAACCTGGTAGCTTTCACCTCTACCAAATGCTTTGTGATTAACCTTACCACTGACAAGATTGTTTTGCATGGAAAAAGAGTTAACAATATTTACATTGTAGATTTTTCAACTCTTTTAGAAAATGAACTCACTTGTTTAAGTTGGCTAGTCAATGATCCCCTCCCGTGGCACAAAAGACTTGGACATGCTAGTCTAAATCAGCTAAACAAATTAGTCTCCAAGGACTTGGTGATGGGGTTACCTAATATCAAGTTCAAGGAAGACAAAATTTGTGAGGCATGTGCAAGGGGGAAGCAGGTAAGGTCATCCTTCAAATCCAAGAAAACTATAAGTACGTCCAAGACGTTGGAACTGGTTCATATAGATCTTTGTGGTCCAATGAGAACCATGAGTAGAGGTGGAAAGAAATATGTGATGGTGCTTGTTGATGATTATTCTAGATTTACATGGGTACTATTTCTGACATCTAAAGATGAGGCATTTGAAATGTTTACTGCTTTTGTTAGAAAAACTCAGAAACAATTAGGAAATCAGCTTGCATCCATTAGGTCTGATCATGGAACTGAATTTGAAAATGTAAAATTTGCTGAATATTGTGATGAAAATGGTATAGATCACAACTTCTCTGCCCCTAGGACTCCTCAGCAAAATGGAGTAGTTGAAAGAAAGAACAGGACCCTTGAGGATATGGCAAGAACCATGCTTCTCTCTAGTAAATTACCCCCACAGCTTCTGGGTAGAGGCTGTAAACACTGCATGCTTTATAATCAATATATGCATGACTAGACCTCTTGTTGAGAAAACTCCCTATGAGTTACTTAAAGGGAGAAAACCAAACATATCCCACCTTAGGGCATTTGGTTGCAAGTGCTATGTGCACAATAATGGAAAAGACTCTCTAGGTGAGTTTGATCCCAGAAGTGATGAGGGAGTATTCGTGGGATATTCTTCACATAGCAAAGCATATAAAGTATTCAATAAAAGAACTTTGTGTGTAGAAGAAAGTGTGCATATTATATTTGACAAAACTAAGATTCTTTCTGAGAGACAGGAACATGAAGATGAAACCATTGGTCTAGTAAAAAAAATTGACTGAAGTAGCATCAAAAGAAGAAACAGTTGATGGAACAGGTACTTCCACTTATGGAAACCTGACAGGGAGAACTAATCAGGGAGAAAATAAAACAAACTCTCTACAAGAACCTGTCTATGAACCTGTTCCTCAACAACAAGACACATGAGAATCATCTAGTAGAAACCAATTGGTGGTGAAATCTCAAAAGTATCAAAGTTCTCATCCCATTGAGAACATCATTAATGACCCAACATCTGGAGTCAAAACTAGATCGTACCTAAAGAATCGGTGTGCATTTGATACTTTTCTATCTCTTATTGAACCTAAAAATGTTGTTGAGGCTTTGTAGGATGCAGATTGGGTCAATGCTATGCAGGAGGAACTCAATCAATTTGAAAGAAGTCAAGTCTGTCATCTAGTTCCTAGACCCAAGGACAGATCAGTCATTGGTACAAAATGGGTCTTCAGGACAAACTTGATGAAAATGGAACTGTTACAAGAAACAAGGCAAGGCTGGTGGTTCAGGGCTACAGCCAAGAGGAAGGCATTGACTATGATGAGACATTTGCGCCAGTTGCAAGACTAGAGGCAATCAGACTTCTCATTGCCTTTGCAGCACATATGAAATTCACTCTCCATCAGATGGATGTCAAAAATGCTTTCCTAAATGGTTACTCAAGGAAGAAGTGTTTGTGAAACGACCTTCAGGATTTGAAAGCAGGGAATGTCTTGAGTATGTTGACAAACTGGACAAGGCTCTATATGGGCTCAAACAGGCCCCAAGAGCTTGGTATGAACGACTATCAAAATTCATATTGGAGCATGGGTACAAAAGAGGTACAATTGACAGCACTTTGTTCCTAAGGGAAAAAAAAGGTAAAGACCTCCTTGTTGTGCAAATATATGTTGATGACATAATATTTAGGGCCACTACTAATAGATTGAGTAAGGACTTTTCAAAATTAATGGGAAGTGAGTTTGAAATGAGTATAATGGGTGAACTAAACTTCTTCCTAGGCTTGCAGATCAAACAAATCCCAAATGGGACCATGATCCATCAGCAGGAGCATACAAAAGAACTAATCAAAAGCTTTAAAATGGAGGACTCCAAAGAAATAGATACACCTATTGCAACTGCCACTAAATTAGATGTTGATGAACTTGGTTCATCAGTTGATCAAAAGTTGTATAGGGGTATGATTGGTTCACTATTGTATCTTACTGCCAGCATACCTGATATTGTTTTCGGTGTAGGGCTTTGTACTCATTTCCAGGCAAATCCAAAGGAGTCACACTTGACTGCTGTCAAGAGGATATTGAGATATCTGAAAGGCACCACTGATTTATGTCTTTGGTATCCCAAAGGTAGTAATTTTGATCTAGTAGGATATGTTGATGCTGATTACACATGTTTCTTAGTGGACAGGAAGAGCACTTCAGGTATGGCACATTTCCTGGGGTCATGTCTAGTGTCATGGGATACCAAAAAGCAAAATTCAGTGGCCCTATCTACTGTTGAAGCTGAATATGTTGCTGCTGCTTCTTGCTGTGCTCGATTGCTATGGATAAAACAACAGTTGGTAGACTTTGGAATTGAAGTGGGATGCATTCTAATATTTTGTAATAACATTATAAGTATGACAAAGAACCTTGTTCACCATAAAAGGACAAGCACATAGATGTTAGACACGACTTCTGAAAAGATAACTATGATAAAGGGTTAATCTCAATAGAATTTTGTGCTACTAATAAACAAATAGTTGATATCTTCACTAAAGCATTGAGTAGAGCAAACTTTGAAAATAGGTTGGATATAGGGATGATTAAGATCACCTAAAAGGTCCAGTTCAGAATGCACAATGAAAAAAAAATGATTAAAAAAAATTTGGTTAGGAGTTCTTAATATCAAGTAAATATCTAGACTAATTCTTACTCAGTTTCATACTTTAATTTGTATACTCCTGTGACTTGTGTTTATATGATTTACTTATCTCTTACAAAGTTTTTCTATTTTGACATTTGAGGCATGATCAAGAGAAATTTTACGTGAAGAACCTGGTTCATCAGTATATGATCATGAGAAAGTTCAGGTATGTTTCTATATTTTGCACAAGTAGAAAGATAAATTTTCCAATCGTGAGCAAAAGTCCTAATTACACCAAACTTCCAAAAATTCTATCTGTTTAGCATTGAACCAGTTTCACTACCCTAGGGTTCTAATTAAAATGGGACTTTTTCCTAAAAACCAGCGTCGCCCATTAATCACCAAGAGACCAAAATTCTAATGTGATTAGACCTCTAATTGAGTACTGAAAAAGCCTGCCATTACTGCACTTAATCATAACCCATTTTAAATACACACCACATCTCTTCTTTTTGCCCATAACCGCCACTCATCTTCTCCAAAATTCTGATCATCTCCTTCATCTCCAAAATTTCCAAAATTCCAAGAAATTCTCTACCATGACAAACCCTCAAGATAACCCAGGTACTCCCCCACCAGTATCTCCTAATACTGCATCCTCCACACCTCCTGTTGAAACCCCAAAACCTAGATTTCATCACCAGAAAATGTTGGCCAGGAAAACTGTAGCTTCTGGCCCTTTGAGAATAGCCTTAAACAAAAAATTGAAATCTAACCAAAAGAAGGAAAGTCTAGCAAAAGAGTCTGACTCAAGCTCTGAGTCTGAGGCATTTCCCTCTACAAGTGATGGTGAAGAACATGGGTCTTCTGACACTAACAAGAATTAAGAAAATCCAAGTGAGGTAAATACTTGTTTTGCTTTTTCTGATGTGGTAGAAAGGGAGGAAAATAGGTTTGTGTTGGTGGGTTCTTTGAAAAATGTAGAGGGGATTGGGTCTAGTAGAAGGGTAAAGAAAAAAAAAGGAGAAGTTCTTGCTATATGTGGTAGTGTAGAAGAGGGTGGCATCAAGTCAGGGTGAAGTGGTTCTTGAGAAGCTGCTGAAGGCCTTGTTCATCTGAGTAAGCAGCAAGATGAACCTGGTTCATCCATGGAGGAAACTTTGCTGATATATTGAAGGAGGTTAGGGCCAGTTATGATCCAAAGAAGCGAAAGGCTTCTTCCCAAAAGACCCCAATCGCTTCCAAACCATCTAAGAAAAGAAAGGTGTCATCTTCCAAGTCTGTTATTCCTTCATTACCAAAAGGAAGAGCTACAAGGAGCAGGGTCAAGCAAAGCGAGGCAGAAATACAGAAAGCTTTAGAGAAAACTAAGAAAAAAAAGAAGGAAAAAGGAAAAGAAAAGGTTGTGGAAAGTTCTAAGGCTGCTAAAGAAGAGGAGGAGGAGATGGAACTGGTCCATCAAGAGAGAGGTACAACTGTGGAGGTTCCCATTGCCAAACCAAAAAGAACCAAGACTTCTACAAAGAAGTCTTCAAAATCTGTATCTGTTGAACCCTCCTTGGACAAAAGAACTAGGTCTGCAGTGAAGGGAAAACAAGTAAAAATTACTGAAGAAGAAGAAGAAGAAGAAGAAAAGTGGAGTGGAAAAGAAGAAGAGGATGAGTCTGAAAAGGAACAAGATCGATTTGCCATTTTTTGCAGGAGAAAGATTCTGAAGGGAAGGTTGCTGAAAGACCTGGAGGAGCCAGGCATGATTAGTTTGGTGGAAGCTCTAACTGCACAAGGTTGGAAGGACATGGTTCTTTAACTGGATGGAAGGCTGGCAAGAAAGGAGCCGATCAAGTTCATGGCAAATGCCACTGTGAAAAATGGGGTAGTTACCAGTGTGGTTAGGGGATGAAGGTGCAATTTGATGCGCCTAAATTGGGGACAATTCAGGACATACCATGTGAGGGCTATGATGACTACACTAGGCAGAGGTGGCCTTGTCTAGATAATCTTCTTAGTGCTCTCCAAATCACCAGGAACTTTTGTGACACTGAGTCTGCTGAAGATGTGCCAGAGGCAAGATTTGTACAGAAGAGTGGGATGAAGCCTGAGCACAAGGTGCTATTTGAATTTGTGAACAAGTGTCTGCTGCCCAGACAGGAGAGGAGGCATACTGCTAACTACATGGACTTGGTTCTTCTGGAATGCCTTGTGAGAGGAAAGCAAATTAACTGTCATGTCTTCAAAGTCAGGCTGCTGGGCAGGGTCATAAATGACTCCAAGGCTCATGCTACTTCCTATGGGTTCATACTGACGATTGTGCTGGATAGGTTGAATGTTCCCTTGAAGAAATGGGAGATGGACTCCAGCAAGAACCATTTTGGTGTCAAAACCCTACAGGCTTGTGATTATCTCCTCAGTGCAGCCCCAGTTGAACCTGGTTCATCTTTGAAGATTCCAGTGAATAGCAAGGTTAGGGCTTTGGTTCAAGAGTGTGGGAAAAGGATGCTGAGGTTGCTAGGCTCAAGGCTTGAGTAGCTGAACTTGAAAATGAGAGGAATAGCTTGAAAGATGAGCTAGCAAAAGAAAAAGAAAAGGGTGAAGGGATACTTCAAACAATGCTCAGTCTTCTCCAATCCCAACCCTCTAGTTCCTCCAACACTGTCCTAGAACCAGTCTAGTAACCCCCCCCCCCCCCNAGGAATTTTTCTTTGCTTGTTTTTTTTGCTCATGATTGGATGTTTTCCCTTCTTTTTGTGGACCGGTTGTAGAAGCATTTACTATCAATGACAATCTGCTTTACTCTTGTTTTGTGATGAATTTGTTCTTAATAGTTAAGTTTTTGTCAAGTTTGATTATTGTTTCACTAAACCATGCTTTCACATGCAGTTGCCCCAGTGGCCATGAGTAACTATTACAATTTGGGATTCACATTATATGCAACTTTTCAATGATACCAAAAGGGGGAAGAGATATTGTGCTTTACTTTTTATTCTGAAAAAATGATATTTATAACCTGATTAAATCTGGTCCTTAATGATGAGTTAAATTATCTTAAGTAAAAGTGTTGATAATTAGCTGAGTTCCACAGGTTCTCTTATCAATAAAAGCACAGAGTTTGTCATCATCAAAAAGGAGGAATTTATTGGCCCAAGCTCAGTTGAAGTTTTGAAGAATGACAAATGAATTCAGTGAAGGACCAGGTCCATCTTATGAGACATAGTGGTTATGGGCCATGCATATGAGATGCACGTGAAGAAGATAAGCCTTTAGAATCAAGAAGCAATATCTTCTGAACTGATCGAAAAGATTGCATATGGGATAAGGAGAAGAAGTCTCCTTATGAGAAGAGAACACATCCGGATAAGGGTTGGAGTTTAGATTGTTCTAGGACTTAAATTCAATGGAGGATCAGAAATTGAGTCACAACCAAATTCTGATTATTAACCTAATAAATAACTGAGTTGTTCTCTTTTACAGGTAATGCACATACGTAGAAGTTAAGCTAAATTGAGAGCAAAAGAGTAAGGCAATTTTGCAAGCAAATTTATGTGAGATCAAGTGTGCACTCCTACAGCTACTTGAACGAGATAGAAGAACCTGTTCCATTGTGTTTATTCTTGTTCTAGTTCAATTGTAGTAGGTGGTTTAAAACTTGTACCTTTTCAACTTTCATAGAAGTAATTGAATTAGGTACTTTGAGTATTCAAGTTAGAGTTAACTTGAAGGTGTCGCAACAGTTGAGGTTGAGTGCCACACTGGGATTAGAGTTAATCCTTAGGTTTATAAGAGTTTTGTAAATGCTGTTTTGGCTCATTGATTTTAGTTGATATTTGGGAAAATTCTACTGAGTAGTAGGTCGTGATTTTTTTTTACCTTTTGAGCCTGGTATTTTCCACATCAAAATTTCTGTGTTCTTTTGTTTCTGTATTTTAATCCGCAAACAGTAGTAGTTAGAATACCTAGAAGAACCAGGTTCTTCTTGATCGAAAATTAAGTACTACACAAATCACCCCTCCCCCCTCTTGTGTGGTATTGATGTTTGGAACATCATAAACCATTTGTTTCGCCTCAATATAACATTTCTGTATACCTTACACCGTCATACATATTACACAGTCACTTAATCTTTCTGAGTCTAAACTCATACCGCAATATGCAATTTTTCACTCCCAACTAGGAGACTTGAAAAGATTTTTCACACGCCCATAACCCAGAGCTACACCTCCAATCACAATGGAAATCATACATTTAATAGTTCACCTATCATCCAGCAGATCTTCCTCGACACTTCCAAGTCATATAGAAATATCTCGCAGTACTAGCATACTCATCACATAGCTATCCAGCCATCATTCCCACTAATAGGGATAATACCGAACATGTAATTTTAAAACATTTGCTCACACAATCAGCACCTCGGTGCTCAAGCCATAGGCAAATATCCGTCCTCAAGTTCTCCAGACTAGCCCAACATCAACTCACAGAAATTACATCTCGCCCCTCGATCGGGGAATCACAAGTCATCAAGGCATATATGATACTGAGAGCTCATGCGTGCATACAAATGCGTGGAAAGTATTTCAAGAGTTTCTTTTCGAGCTGAATCAAGGACGCACGATAAGAATTCAAGAATGTGAAGTTTTTCCTAAAGGTTCTGCAACCTCTCGAGGATAAATACAGACGTCTCTGTACTGATTTGCGACACTCTACTAAACTTGCTCATGACTCGTGAGACCTATGTAACCTAGGCTCTGATACTAACTTGTCACGACCCAAACCCCTCTCCGATCGTGATGGCGCCTCTCGTAAAGACAAGGCCAGCCAGACCATTACCAAACACCTCTTTTAAGTAGTTAAACATGTCTTAAGTAGTTAAAATATGATTTAATGATATTAATTAACAGAAGTACAACCCAACACAGCCCTAATCGGGGTGTCACAAGTTACGAGCATCTATAAGAGTATAAATACAATTACAAGGTCTAAAAATACACTGAACAGAAATACTGAACAACAGAAAGAGAAGCGGTGTTGCGAATGCTGGCAGTCACCTCACTAGACTTCTATAGCTCTGCCTCAAATCAGCCAAAACCCGCTACCGGGTGAATAAGTATCTGCATCTGCACACGAGGTGCAGGGAATAAAGTGAGTACTCCAACTCAGTGAGTAATAACGGTAAATAATAACTGAGTACTAAAAAATCATGTAAAGCAACCAACATGCCATATAGAAGCAGGGTACAACCCTTTGAGAAAACAGTGAAGCTGTGAAATCTTTGGAAATATATTGGCTCAGTTTAAATCTCTTTTAAAATGATCTTTTCAACAGTCATGAAATGATTTCAAAATAGTTAGTGCAGATAAGCACAAAAAATCCGCCCCTCGGGCACAACTACCACAGTATATCAGGTAAAAGGCAAGTAAATATGCAAGATGAGCACATAAAAGTTCGCCCCTCGAGAAATATCTCAAAACAGTACTAGCCTCTCGGGCTCACTCTCCAAAACACTCACATCAGCCCCTCAGGCTCGGTATCAATCACTCAGCATAATGGGTACTCGCGCTCACTGTGGGGGTGCAGACTCCGGAGGGGCCCCTTACAGTCCAAGCGTTATATCATTATAAGGCCTGAAAGCCTTCTTATATCAACATAAGGCCTGAAAGCCTTCTCATCTCAACATAAGGCCTGAAAGCCTTCGCACATCACTCACAAGGCCTGAAAGCCTTCTCACATCACTCATAAGGCCTGAAAGCCTTCTCACATCACTCAGCATATCCTCACATATGTCCCTCGGCCTCAATTAGTCCAAAAATCATCACAAGCCCCTCGGGCATCAGTAAAATAATGGTGCTCAACCCAAAAAAACGTTAGAAATACCATTTAAGTCTCAAAAATCTAGTAAAAGTGGTTGAGTTTGAAAAATAGTGTAAATCAATAGGACTGAGTTCAAGTAATATTTCAAATAGTGAGGAAACAATGATGAACGTTCACAAAGGATTTCAAATAGTCGGCAACAAGCTCAAGTATAGCAATAAGCCCAAGCCATGTGAAAAACAAGAAGTCTTAGTCAAATACGCAGCAAAAACATCAATTGGGATGGACCAAGTCATAATCTCCAATGGTAAACGACCATGTGCTCGTTACATAGCGCGTGTCTCACCTCAATATAGCACTACGTTGTGCAATTCGGGGTTTCGAACTCTTAGGACATCATTTACAATTATTACTCACCTCGAACCGGTAAAATCTCTAGCCCGCGATGCTTTTGCCCCTCAAATCGGCCTCCACGCACGTCGAATCTATCCAAAATTAGAATGAACACATCACAATCTGCTAAGGGAACAATGCCCAAGCGAAAACAATCAAAAAATATCAAAATTCCCGAAATTAGCAAAACCCGAGCCCTGGGTCCACTTCTCGAAAATCAGAAAATTTAACATCATCAAATTCCTTATCTCGCCATGAGTCTATACATATCACAAACTCCCAAATCCGAGTTCAAATGATTCATCAAAACCCACTTTAAAATACCAAAAAACCAAGCCCTAGCTTTTCCCCTTTTTTTTTTATGAATTTTCACAAATTTCTATGTTAATTCTACCATTAAATCAAGTATTTAGGTCATAGAACTCACCTCCAATCACACCCAGTCGAAATCCCCTTCAATTTCTATCCAAAAGCTCTCAAGACCGATTAACAATGGTGGAAATAAACCTTAGCTCGCGGAACGAAATGAGCTTTTAAACCTTTATCTGATCAGGCATTTTCGCATGTGCGATTACCTTACCGCATATGCGGTCACCGCTTCTGTAGTATCTCCTCTGCTTCTGCGGAAATCACTATTACGCTCAGGACCGCTTTTGTAGTCTAATCTCGCTTCTGTGGAACACCCCTTACAAACACTAACCGCTTCTGCGATCAATAAACGCATCTGCGGAGACCGCACCTACGGAAACCATCCGCTTCTGCGAAATTTCTCAAAATAGCCAACACTCGCACCTGCAACCCAGTCTTCGCATCTGTGGAACCGCATTTGCGGCCCCTTTTCCGCAAATGTGGAAATACCAGATATCAGCAAACACCAGCAATCTCTCAAGTCCAAAATTCATCCTGATGGCCATCCGAAAACACCCCGAGGCCTCCAAGACCTCAAACAAAAGTGTCAACCCATCCTAAAATATCATTCAAACTTTCTTCAATCATCAAAACATCACAAACAACACCAAAACCATCAAATCACATCGAATTCAAGCCTAAGTTCTTCTAAAACTTTCGAAATACGCATTTGATCAAAAACCCGACTAAAACACCTCCGAATGACCTGAAATTTTACACACACATCCCAAATCACCTAACGAAGCTATAACAACTCTCGGAATCCCATTGCGACCCTCGGATCAAAATCTCACCTATCAATCTGAATTCGCCAAAATACTAACTTCGCCAATTCAAGCCTAATTCTACACCAGACTTCCAAAACCAAATTGCGATCATGCTCCTAAGTCATAAATCACCCAATGAAGCTAACCAAATCATAAAAACTCTGATCCGAGCTCATATATAAATAAGTCAACTCTTGATCAAACCTTTCAAATACAAGGCTTTCTACTGAAACTGTTCTTTCAAATTCATCCCAAAAAATTTCTAGAAAATCAAAACCAACGATCTACATTCGTCATAACACATAACACGGGACAAGTCATACCTGAAAACTGGCGATCCAGGTACAAAAGCTCAAAACGACCGGTCGGGTCATTACATCCAGCATGACAAAATTATTTTTTCGAAAAAAATTATTTTTTCGAATTTTTTTAATAAAATACAAAATAAATATTTATTCCCAAAAAAGTAAAAAATATTCAGAAAATTAATTATTTTGGATTTTTTATTAAAATATCAAATTAACACTTATTCAAAAAATAGTAGAAAAAATTCAAAAAAATTATTTAATTATTAAAATATTATATATAAAATACAAAATAAATTATTTTGGAGCGTGCTTTAATATATTGTTCTGGAATGTTTTTTTACTTTTTTCGGAATAAGTGGTCGACCGTGAAAATTGTAAATTTCACTTAAAGTTAAATTTCAAAATTTTTGACAATTTCAAAACTCAAAAAATTATAAGAACTCTAGATGAACCAATTGATACTTACAACATAGGTGTGCCATTTGTGAAGCTATAACTAATAAGTATTTAAAAATTTAGACCAAACTATTCATAAATTCACAAAAGAGAACAATGGATTTTTTTAATCAAATCATAAAGCCCAATCAAGAATAATTTTTTCGGAATTTTTTTACTATTTTCGGAATAAGTGTTGATTTTGTATCTTAATAAAAAAATCCAAAATAAATAATTTTTCTAAATATTTTTTTATCTTTTTGGAATAAATGTTGATTTTGTATTTTAATAAAAAATTTCGGAAAAATAGTTTTTCCAAAAAAATAATTTTGTCATGCTAAATTGCTTAGATGGATGGTCAAGTAAGCAAATTTAACCTAGTTGGATTGCCATGTCGGTTTCAAAGGCAAGATTAATGGTTTATGGGCTATACTTTTGAGCTAATTCAAATAGTTCCGTTAATAATAGCCTGTTTGGCTTAGCTGATATAGAGTAGTAGTTGATAAGCATTGGGTGCTGAAAAATACTTTTAAATGTTGATGTTGATTTATGTTAGAATACTAATGTAAATAGGAGTAAATAAATAACCCTAATCCAATATATATTAGGAGTAGGACATGTTGTGTGTGTATATATATAGGGCTTATTGTAACATATGAATTACATCAATAATATATTTTCTCCCGTGCTTTCTCACAT
>MU725941.1:138736-163556 GCA_026770625.1 Nicotiana glauca
TAAATAGGAGTAAATAAATAACCCTAATCCAATATATATTAGGAGTAGGACATGTTGTGTGTGTATATATATAGGGCTTATTGTAACATATGAATTACATCAATAATATATTTTCTCCCGTGCTTTCTCACAATTTAAAAATAAATAGTTACGTTTTTGGATAAAAGTACTGAAATTAATAATAAGCAGCTGAAAATCGGATATACGAAGAGTTTTGTTTTAAAAAGAAGTATTTTACGGATAAAATAGTAAATATTTTGGTCAAACTAAAGTACTTATAAGTTAAAATTTAATAAGTTGAGAGAAACCAAGTTATCACTTTTAACTTATTTTTAAGTTATAAGAATTCAAAAGTGTAGATAAACAAAAAAAAAATACTTATAATAAGCTAGTTTCACCGCATAAGTGCCAAACACCCTCCGAATAAAAAGAAGATAGAAAAATCTACAATCTTCAGCTACCGGACAAAACTCTAACAACGGCGAGAGCAACACATGTACCAAATTCCCTAGACCTCCACCGTCATCTGCTGACGTGGACGGTGGTCCCGCCGGCGAACAACTCCCACTTGCACTGCCACCTCCGGCAACGGCTCTCGTTCTCCACCATCGGTGATCAATTCCCAAAGTATTCAACGGTACATGTTTTGATTACACAACCAGAAGCTATTGGTTCAAGTAGGAGACTCTTCTCCTGACCGCATGAGTTAATCCATCAAACCTATTTGAAGCTTTTGAGGAGCATTTGAGCAGTGGCATTGTAAAGCCTTCATCTGGGTTGGGTTTAAATGTTGAGGGCAAAGATGGATTTGTTCCTGTTTTACCGAAAAATGAGGTCTTTGATGCCGGAAGCTGCCGACTTATCACCGGAAAATGGAGGAAAGGGGAAGACGATACTCGAGATTGAAAGGGTTATGAAAATCGTATTGGTGGGAGAGGGTTGCTGAAAAGGGGCGGGTCTAGTGATTCAGCATCGGGTTCGTCCGAAGTATACATTTTTATGGGGAAATTCACAAATTTTTTAAATATTAGATCGGAACCCATAATTTTAAAAGTAAATGAGTTCAAGCCTAAGGTCAGACTCATCAATTAGTGGCTGGTACTATTTAGCTAACGTGAAGGGTGCCTTTGGTAACCGATAAAGTTGCTGTTGCTGCCATGTGACAAAAATAATCTTTTGTAAAAATATAAGATAAGGCTGCTTACAATATACCAAAGTGGAAATTAATTGCACCGGGCTGCCCTACTATGTAACTAATGTGAATTCAGAGGTTTTACTAACCAGCTATGTATTAATTAAGCCAGTGGTTGCTACGTAACATAGATAACGTTCTTCCACGGATGGAACCCAATTCTGTGAAGTCAAGTCTTTATTTATATGTATTGAAGTTTTCTTTTTTTACTTCTCAAATGTTTTGGTTATAAGAGAAGACATTTCTTGGCTAATACAGTTTGCCCTATTAAAAGGTAACCAACATGGTTTATAATATATCGAGAATCATCCACTCTGCTCTAGTCTTCAGTGCACCGTCTGCACAAAACGAGCCGAACGGCTTTAAATAACTGAGTAAATCCCTTCTGCCTGCACACTACATCCACCGCGAAAAGATTTTCATATGCCCATAAAGTATAGTACATCATGTGCCCGGCAATTTCCTTGCTCAAGCATCCTTAAAGTCACCCTCTTTGAGTCATAACTGATCCACAAGTATACCTCAGTCCAAAACTAATATAACACATGACCATGCACTCTGACCATGCCACATGACCATGTGGCATAGTATTATATTTCCTTAATTAAAAGTCTTTCTTTCTTAGTTTCTTTGTCTAAAATTTAGTTGGTAAGATGATTGCAGATATCATTTCAACCACTCTGAGTTATGCCATCTTTCTTTGTCTTCTCACAAATTTTCTATGATTTATTAATCTCGATTCCCCATCAAAACCAGCTAATGTGAAGGTGCTACATAACATAACCAACATGGTTTATAATATATCTACAACTCTGTAGAATAATACTATTTTCACCTAGTTGAAGTTGTCATCCCATCCCATCCATCCCAATAAGTCAACTCTTTCATTCTTTAAATACAGTTTACTTGGTGACTTGCCTCCACATTCCATTGCAGCCCTTTAGAGGTAAGCCATTTTTGTAGTCTTCAGATCTTTTTTCTTGGTTGCTATGCTATATCTTTTGTGCTTCGTCCATTTATTTGATTGTTATTCATACTTGTGTTTCATGTATTCATTTCTCAAAGTATGTCTTGCAGTGCTTTTGCGATTGCCTGCTACTTCTCAGCATTCCTGTTTACCATTTCAGCCATTGAAAGGTTAGTTAGCCTTCTTGTCGTTTTATAAGTACTTGAAACTTTTGTCAGTCATCCTATTTTAAGGGGGCTGATTTAAGTTTTAGCTCCTTGGATAAGTACAAAACTAATTTTAGGATAAATGTTAACTTTTGGAAAATCCATAAAGATGGAGATTAAACAAGTTGTATCAGGATGTTAACAGTAACACATAATGAGAAAAGAGAATTATGGATTAACGACTTGTGATTGTTATAGACTTCTCCTAGTTCACCGTTATATTTTTTTGTAAATGAATTTCGTCCCTTTCTTCTTAAGGAGCACTAGGAAATTACTCGTTCTGTTCCTAAAAGATTGTCTTAGTTTGACTTGGCACAAAGTTTAATAAAGAAGGGAAGACTTTTGAGATATATGGTCTTAAATAAGCCATACCATTTGTGTGACAGTAAAAAATTTGAAACTTATGTCTGAAATCTGTCATAGCATTTGCGTGGCTAAATGCTTCTAATTAAGGAAATATTGAAAGATGCCAATATTTTTGAAGCAGACTTATAAGGAAATAGTGTCAATCTTTTTGAAACGGAGGGAGTATACATTAGTATTGCATTAGGAAATCTCATATATATAAGTCAACTCAAGACATAAATCAAGTTGCTGTAATTCTTCGAGAGCTGAATCTATTTATTCTCTTTGGTTTCATTTCTCATTTGCACCTTAACTTCTATAGTTCTATGGCTGAAGAAGTGCACTTAAATTTCCGACTCAGTAGTGATGGTAACTATTCTACTCTCCCCAATACTAATCTCCGCCGAAATCCCTCACGGGCAATGTCTGTGAGCAATAGTATTCTTCTTCTGGATGATAACTCATACCACCCAAGGTCATACTCCAACTGAGGGAGAAGGGTTTAGTGAACTGGCCATAACTTTGTTTAGTGAGATGACCATTTGACGAACCGTTTAATCGTCTGGGAAGTAGGATTTAAGGGTGACAACTTTCTTTAGAAGTCGTGATCAAATTCTAGACTAAGAGTTAAACACTTCTTGAAGTTGTGTCATGTCACGTTCATACATATTGTCATGCCGTTTGCTTTATCTTCCAACTTTCTTTGTTTTCAAGCACTGATTTATCCCTTAAAGCGTTAAACATTCCAACACGACCAGTTTTACATGATATGCTTCAAGTTTCATCTCATACATGCTCCTGGGGTGTTACATTTTGATTATCAATCAACACAAAAGTACTGAAAATTTTGAGGGTGAAAGGAATTTTTTATCAAATAATTGGGATAAGGATAGATAGTTTAAGAGATTTTCACAAGCAAAATAATATTAGTACGTTTCTATTACTAACCAGGAAAATTACACATCTTCTCAAAAAACATACTTTACACATCTCATATTCATCACCATGTAAAGAGTGAGCACTTCTAGATTTGTTAGAACCCCTACATGCTTAGGAAGGGATATGCTTTTGTTCTTTTGCTGCTCCCTCACTTTTGGTATCTAACACATTGTACAATTTTTTTTTTATAAGGTAAATAATTTTATTTACAATTGGGGAAGCCCCATATACTAGCCTTATACCTAAAAGAAGAGAACCTACACCGAAATATGGTTCTCAATAAAAGAGGCCCAATCCTCTATACAAGTTGAAACCTCATAAGTACACCAAAAAGAAACTAGAAATGAAAGACTACTTTGCAACTTTACAAAATCTTGTTTCACCCCTTCTAAAGCCCTCTTATTTCTCTCTTTCCAAATAACCCATATGATTGCTAATGGGGCAAGAATGCAAGCCCTTGGACTTCTCTTTCGCCTCCCGTGAGCACAACTATGCAACACTTTCTTTATTGTGCCCGACATCACCCATTGTACCCCAAACAAACTAAGCACCACCATCCACAAACGATTAGCCACTTGTTGTGCAATAGGAGATGATCTACATTTTCGCCCGAGCTTTTCCACATGAAACAACAACTGATATATGTGATCCTCCTCTTTCTCAGATATTCCGCTGACAAAGTCACTTTCCTCGTAGCCCACCATGCAAAGAAACACACATTTCTCTGTGCTCTAGGGATCCAACAGAGCAATGAGGAAAAATACATTCCTAACTCCCTAATAAACTCTGTTAATAAGATTTAACAATTAATAATCCATCTATACTCTCTCGCTGTCTCCATACATCCGATTAATAACCCATTTCAACATTTGGTTAGCTACTGATCAGGTTTTAGCTACCACCAAATAAACAAATAAATAAAATAAAATAAAATAAGATAAGATAGAGGAGAAGTTAAGAAGCTAGGATGAGATCTTGGATTTAGTCAAGTTACTCTATGATTCCAATCCTAGATGTTAAGAAGTTTCCCTGTCTATAAATGCGACCAATTGATGTTGTTGTGCTTGATAGTGAATTTTTCTGCTACTTTCCTTCAACTTCAATGTCTTTTAGATGAAGAGCCTGCACTACGTTGGAAATCGGAATTTTAGTTTCATTTAGCTAATATTTTGTGAGCAAATTGAGGAGATTTTAGGGCACTCACTATAGCTGTTGAATAGAGTATGGGATGAGTGTTTTTCTTTTCTGTTATTGTTATCATTGATAATTGTAATTGAGTGCTGATTGATGAGACATGAGGTAGTGTCAACGAGAAGTTGGAGGTTTGGAGACAGACCTTAGAGTCTAAAGGCTTCAAGTTGAGCAGCACTAAGACGGAGTACTTAGAGTGCAAGTTCAGCGGCGAGACAAGGGAAGCGGACATGGATGTGAGACTAGGTTTGCAAGTCATGGGTCAGTTATCCAAGGGAACGGGGAGGTTGACAAGGATGTCACACACTGTATAGGGGCGGGCTGGATGACATAGTGGTTAGCATCCAGCGTCTTGTGTGACAAGCAGGTGCCACCAAAACTTAAAGGTCAGTTCTACAAGGCGGTGGTCAGACTAACAATATTGTATGGGGCGAATGTTGGCCAGTCAAGAACTCCCGTATCCAGAAAATGAATGTAGCAGAAATGAAGATGACCACCGCCAATGTTGTATGGGGCTGAATGTTGACTAGTCAATAACTCCCATATCCAGAAAATGAATGTAGAGAAATGAGAATATTGCGATGGATATGCGGGCGCACTAGGTTGGATAAGATTAGGAATGAGGATATTCGAGAGAAAATGAATATAGCCCCGATGGAGGATAAGATGCGGGAAGTGAGACTTGGATGATTCGGGCATGTGAGACGGAAAAGTCTAGATGCTCCAATGAGGAGGTATGACGGTTGGCGCTAGCAGGTAGGAGAAGAGGTAGATGGTGACCTACGAAATATTGGGAGAGGTTATCAGGCAAGGACATGGCGTGACTACAGCTTACTGAGGACATTGCCGTTGATAGTAGGGTTTGGAGGTCGAAGATTAGGGTGGAAGGGTAATAGGTTGTAGTGTATTTTTCTGGACCATTTCGGGTTTGTTAGGGCTAGCCGACTAGTACCTGTCGTAGTTTCTTAGAGGGCTAGTGTTGGGGTGGTTTTTAGTGTTATCTTTCGCTTAGTTTTCTAATACCTTGCCGTTGTTACTGCTTGACTATTGCTATTGCTTTCTTCCACCTGTTTTTTTGGTTCATACATTATTGGTTGCATTTTCCTGGCTTGTTGTTGATATTTATCTATTTCTATTCTTCGTCTTGAGCTGATGGTCTTTTGAAAATAGCCTCTCTACCCCTAGGGTAGGGATAAGGTCTGCGTACACATTACATTCCCCATACCCCACTTATGGGATTCTACTGGGTTGTTATTGTTGTTTTAACCAAATTACACGGATTAGAGATTAAAGATTATGCGGAAGTGTAAAACCGTGTGGTTTGATGACCTGGACATGGAATTGAAGCAATGCCTGTAAAAGAAACCAAAAACATTCAATTTTGTTAGGATCAATGCACAGAAGCGATTGAGAGCTAAAGATAGCGAAGACTAACATTATATCTGTTCTTCTTTATGTTTTTGTCTCCCTTTTGCTTTACTGATCATGTTATTTATAGCACCGTTAACCTCTTGCAACTTGCAGCTTTCAGGTCATAATTGGAATACAATAGATATGGCTTATGCTAGTGTTGCTTCTCTTATGAGTACGATGGAATCGGTCTTGACATCCAAGTCGCCGGTGCAATCTCTAATTTTTGACCACCGAGAAGAACTTCTTGCTCTTGGTGAAAAAGTTAGTTCCCTGGAAGTATTTCTCAAGAACTTTGAGAAAAGCAACAAGTCCGAGGAAATGACAGATTTTGCAACACAGATAAAAGATGTTGCAAATGCTGTTGAACGCACAATTCAACTGAGACTAACTGAGTCTTTAACAGCAAATGATGAAATGCAGACTGAAAAGGCACATGAGAGGCTTTGTGATAGCCTAAAACAAGTAGCGGAGGAAATTGATCGTGTGCTGAAAGAGTCACCAAAGATTCAAGATAAAGGAAAACAGATATCAAAGGAATCTTTGGTTCAAGATTCAAGTTCAAAAAAAAATACTGCGGATATGGAGAATAATATGGTGGGCCGTGATGAGCAAAGGAAAAGGATGCTGGCAGAACTGGCTCAATATGGTGGCTCGTCTGGTGAACTCAAAGTCATCCCAATCATCGGGATGGGGGGCATTGGTAAAACAACTTTAGCGAAAGAAGTTTACAATGATGCATCCATTCGACATCATTTTGATGTTCGTTCCTGGGCTACTGTATCCAGCCAATACAATTTAAAGGAAATCTTGCTAAGTCTTCTGCGTTCTACTAAGGGTGACACGTTTTATATGGAAGATGAGGCAGAGCTAGCAGACATGCTACAAAAAAGTTTAAAGAGTAGAAGATACTTAATTGTATTGGATGACGTGTGGAGCAGTAAAGCATGGGATGACGTGAGACAATGCTTTCCAGTTCAAAACAATGGGAGTCGAATATTGTTGACTACCCGTAACAATGAAGTAGCTTGTTCTGCTGGTACAAAGGATCTTTCTTTGCCGATGGGTCTCATGGATCCAGTTGAGAGTTGGAACCTTTTCCAAAGTGTGGCTTTTCCAAATGAATCATTACCATCTGACTTCGAGACTATAGGGAAGCAAATTGTTGACAAATGTCATGGGTTACCTCTAACTATTGTCGTGGTTGCCGGGCTTCTCAAATTTAAAAGGACAATAGAAGATTGGGAAAATGTTGCTAAAGATGTCAAGTCAATCACAAATGATCCTGATAAACAATGTTTACATGTGCTTGGGTTGAGTTACAATCACTTGACAAGTGACCTAAAAGCATGCCTTCTCTATTTTGGAATCTTCCCCGAAGATAGTGCGATTCCAGTGAAGAAATTGGTGAGATTATGGATGGCCGAGGGGTTTCTGAAGTTGGAAAAAGACTTGCAAGAAGAAGCTGAGAAGTGTTTACAAGATCTCATAGACAGATGTCTAGTTCTTGTCTGCAAGAAAAGTCTGGATGAAACAAACATTAAATTTTGTAAGGTTCATGATCTAATATATGATCTGTGCTTGAGAGAATTAGCTCAAACCCAAGACATTTTTGTCATGAATGACATTTCAACTGATAAGCTGTGCTTGGCTGAAGCACAAAGCTCAAATCTTGTTCGTCCAGAATGTTGTCATCTTAGCATGCATGAAATACGGCCCTTTCAGCGACAGACTGGTATTCACTTTGGTTCTTATAGGGCCCTTCTTACCCCTAGACATCATCATTTGATAAGGGGGCAGACAGCTGATTACGACAACAATCTCTTGAACCGAACCCGCTCTATTTTCTCTTTATATCGTCGCTCTTCAACTTTTACTCTCGAATCAGAGGTTATTCATTTCAGTTTGCTTAGAATCTTGGACTTGAATCCCATATGGTTTAATAGTTTCCCTCCAGAGTTACTGTGCCTCATTTGGTTGAGGTACCTAGCAATGTCTGGGGATTTCCACTTACCTCCAGAAATTTGCAGTTTATGGAATCTGCAGACATTCATTGTCCATGGGTATCGTTCGGCATCTACAAGTTTTCCAGAGCAAATCTGGGAATTAATGCAATTAAGGCATCTCGAAATCGAAGGATTTTATTTGCCAAACCCCCCAAGTTTATCTGTTGACAAAGAGAGGTGCTTGGGTTTTGCAGACATGCAAAGTATTTCCGGCTTGTCTCCAACTAGCTGCACAATGGAGTTGATTTCAGGGATTCGGAATGTTAAAAAATTAAGAATCTATGGAGTTAAATATGAGTATGAAATATTTCAAGAATCTAGACTTTTCGAAAATCTTGTCCATCTACATCAACTTGAAACATTGAGTTTGAAATTTATTTATCTGGGGTGGTCAGACATTTCGCCAGCCACTATTCCAAGTGCAAAAGCTTTTCCGGCGACACTCAAGAAGTTAAAGTTGCATGGAACTCATCTAAGGTGGGAGGACTTGAATATCATGGGTGAGTTGCCTAACCTCGAGGTGCTGAAGCTGATATACTATGCTTGTTATGGCAAAGAATGGCATCCAGTTGTCGGGGGGTTTACTCGGTTGAAGCTTTTGCAAATTGCCCATAGTGATCTGAGGTACTTGAAAGCCACAAATGACAATTTTCCTGTCCTTGAGCGCCTGGTGATTACAGATTGCTCTTACTTGCAAGAGATACCTATTGAGTTTGCAGATATTGACTCACTACAACTAGTTGAGTTAAATAACTGTTTTTCCGGACTCGAGGCTTCTGCTGCACGAATTCAACAAGAACAAGAAGACCTCGGAAACAAACCTGTGGATGTTCGTATCTATAATTCTCCAGGTGAGTACAACATTATATTCCAGAATGAACTTCCCATAAATTTGTATATGACACTTTAGCATATATTTATTAATGTTAGGCTAATTTTACATTTCCACAAGGTCATACTCATTAAGTTCTTTTGCTTGCTTCTTCTTTTTTTAAGTAACTTTCTATTCATGATTAATACTCTTAATTAAAAAAAAATCACATAACATTTAAATGGCAGAATGCTTAGTTTTGATTGTGTAAATAAAACATATTGCAGAGTAGTTAATGAAATAGTTATCAAGTCGTAGCTGTAAAAATAATTTTTTTCTTTTATAATAACCAAATTATTAATTGCGGTTAGCTAAATTAATCTTAAAAATTGATAATTTAACGAGTAAAATATTTGAAGTGGTCTTGAATGTCCTTATTTTGAGTAGTCGTTGATGATGTGTTTGCCTTTTGAAGCGTCAGTGCCTCCCCTTCATAAGGATTTATAATGTGTGAACTGTTTAAACTTATTGGTGCGAGTATGTGATTCTTACTGAAAGGCTTGTATTGTTGTCAAATAATTCGTATACATATACACTTATCTCCGCTTATGGCTGGTTTAGATGGTTGTGGCTTCTCAAACTTATAATTGAACCTTCACGTTTCTTTCCTACAACTAATGAAAAACATAACTGAATCTACTTCAGTAGAATATTAGCCAAGGTTTTTAATAAAATTCCTATAAGGGCTGCTCCGTGCACTAAGCTCGCGCTAAGCGCGAGGTCCGGGGAAAGACCGGACCATAAGGATCTGTTTTACGCAACCTTACGCTGTGTTTCTACAAGAGGCTGTTTTCACGCCTTGAACTCGTGACCTCCTGGTCATATGACAGCAACTTTACCAGTTATGCCAAGGCTTCTCTTTGGTAAGATTCCTATAGAGGTTGCAGAAATTTGTAGTGTCCTTACCCCTACCTTGAAGGTAGAGAGGAAGTTTATATTACAGAATGAACTTTCAATAATTGCTCTTGAAGCTTAAAGTGCATGTATCTTTTATAATAACCAGATAATTTTTTTTATTAAACAAATTAATTTTGAAAAAGAATACTATAAACAATACAAAATAAAATGGTCTTAGATGATGTTATTTTTGTGTAGTTGTAGATGAATATTTTCCTTTGAAGATTTGGTGCCTTCCATGCATAAGTTTGTAATATGCGAATTATTGTTTTGGCTTGTATGAAGAAATGACCCCAGGATATTTTACTTCTTTTACTTCATTCAGATTCAGATTCAGACGATGACGATGGAAATGATTATATTTCTCTGATGCTGGCGGCATGCGAAGAATAAGCATCAAAGAGCTCCACAAGGACTCGAGATAAGAAGACAGAAATCACCATACCAGTAAGTAAGTGGTGTCACCTATTCCCTAGAGGACAACCCAGTGCACTATGCTCCCTTTATGCACGTAGTTCGAGGAAGGACTGAACCACAAGAGTTTATCGTACAAGGCCTTACCAAGGCTCGAATCCGTGACCTCATAGTCATATGGCAGCAACTTTACCGGTTACGTCCAGGCTCCCCTCCACATATCCGCCAGAGGGAACTCAAAATATAGAGATAGATGTCCTGACATCCTGCGTGAAAAGCAAGGAAAAAGGAACACACAATTCTACACTGATCAGTGTTGACTGATTGAATTTTTCAGATTTATCGTGGATATCACAACCTTAGCTATGTTCATAATTTTGAGTGTAAAAAGAACAGATATCCCTTCTTACTTTGAATTAGGGAGATAACATTAATGTCCTCTTTAGCTTCTTCATCTTGTGTCTTTATTTTTATTTGTTTTCAGTGAATCGGAAAATGCATAAGATGTTGACAGTAACATGTAATGAGAAAAGGGAAACTATAGATTAACAATTTGAGACTGTTATAGACTGCTGATGCTAGTTCATCGTTATGTTTTTTTTAATGTAAATATGTTTCGTTCTTCTTTTCGAACAGTACTATGAAATTATATAAATCAACATTTGCGACTCACTTCTTGAATCAGAATAAACCCTATTTGAGATGTGTAACATAAGCATTTAAATTCAATAGGTCGTATATATTTGCCATTGACTAGATATATTCCTGACATTAGCGAAGAAGTTCAAGAACAGGACTGAACTAGTCCAGTGTTTTACCAATAATGGGACTAGATTTGTATAATTGCTATAATTTGGGGCTAGATTTGTATAATTGCTATAATTTGGGTTTAGATTTTTTAGATTGTTAGAATTTTTAGTGATATTATAACTCAGTTCTCTTCTATCTCCTCCATCGTTGCACATCCAAGAACAAATAATGAAGTTGCTAAGTAATCCATCTGTTCGTGAACTTATTTGGGCACCAAGTTTAAGAAAGAAAAAAAACTTTTGAATTTGTAGTGTAAAATGAAACACGTATATTTTGTGTGGCTATAAATCATAACGTAAAAGGTAAATTATTTCCAAATATTAAAAATGGTCATTTTTTTTTGCACGAACTAAAAAGAAAATAAGTTCGTATAAATTAAGAATGTGAGTAGTATTTTGAGGTTTTAATAGGCATAAATTGAGGTTCAAAATGCAGTCATTAGTGATAAAGGAAAATATTAGTCAGATTATTAAATTGAGGGCAAAAGTAACCAATGCACAAATCACAAAAGCAATTTTAAACATTTTTCATTTTCTTTTATATTTTGATTTTTTTAATCATTCTATAAGCTGAATTAGAAAATAAGGGCAAATGTTTGCTAGTTTGTTAATGGCGAGGGGAAAGTTAGACCTTTACGCAAACGACAAAGGAAATATTGGACTTTTTAGCAATTAAAATAAATTGTGAAAATTGGAATCCACCACATTACGTATATAACCTAACAAAATCCTTAAAGTTGACAACGAGATGTGAATGCAGATTGCAGAGGTCCGGTCACCCAGCTAATTGCCATATGTATGAATTCGGGCTACTAAATTTGAATCGCTTAAAATTTTGTTACGCTATAAAAAAATAATCTAATGAATAATAGTCATGGCTTCGGTATGAATATTCCTTATTTTTTGATATTTTAGGACCAAAAAAATGGAATTCATGCTGATTTCTAAATTTTCATGTGCTATAGTCCACGCCATTTGCATGAATCTAGGCTACCGATTCTGAATCGCCTAAAGTTATGCGGAGCCATCAAAAGTGACCTAACGAACAATAGTCATGGCTCTGGTATGACTGTTCCTTGTTTTTGGCATTTTAGGACAAAAAACTGGAATTTAGATCAATTTTCAATTCTCCGTCTGCTATAGTCCATGCCATCTGCATGAATCCGAGCTACCGGATCTGAATCACCTAAAATTTTACGGGTCCATTAAAAATGATCTAATGAACAATAGCCATGACTTTGACATGTCTGTTTCTCATTTTTTGGCATTTTAGGGTCAAAAAACTAGAATTCTGACAGATTTTTAAATTTTCGTGTGTTATAGTCCATGTCTTGAGCCAATGGTCTCCTAAAATTAACCTCTCTGCCTCTCGGGATAGGGGTAAGGTCTGCGTACATATTACCTTCCCCAGAACCCGTTTGTGGGATTGTACTGGATTGTTGTTGTTGTTGTCGTGTGTTATAGTCCATGCAATTTGCATGAATTCGGACTACCGGATCTGAATCACCTAAATTTATGGGGCCATAAAAATGACCTAATGAAATAAGTATGCTTCGGCATGACCGTTCCTCTTTTTTGATATTTTAGGACATAAAAACTGAAATTCGAGCCAATTTCCACATTATTGTATGATATAGTCCACGCCATCTGTATGAATCCCGGCTACTGAATCGAAATTGCATAAAATTTGTCCGGGACTGTCAAAAAACACCTAATGAACAATAATCATGGCTTCGGCATGACCGTTCCTCATTTTTTGGTATTTTAGGGCCAAAAAACTAAAATACGGGCCGATTTTCAAATTTTCATGCACTATATAATCAACGCCATCTGCATAAATTCGGGCTATCGGATCTAAATTGCCTAAATTATGCGGGGCCTTAAAAATGAGCTAATGAACAATAGATATGGCTTCAACATGATCGTTCCAACCTTTTTGGGCATTTCAAGGCCAAAGAACTAGAATATGGGCCTATTTCTAAATTTTAATATGTTATAAGTCCACGCCATCTCCATGAATCCTAGTTACCAGATTCGATTTACCTAATCTTTTGCGGGGCCATCAAAATGACCCAATCAGCAATAGTCATGGCTTAGGCATGACCGTTTCTCGTTTTGTTGGCATTTTAAGGCAAAAAAAATTGAAATTCAAACTGATTTTTAAATTTTCGTATGTTATAATTCATGGCATCTACATGAATCCGAGATACTAGATCTGAAACGCCTAAAATTTTGTGGGGCCATAAAAATGACCTAATGAACAATAATCATCGCTTCGGCATAACCGTTCCTCATTTTTTGGTATTTTAGGGCCAGAAAACTAGAATTCTAACCGATTTTTAAATTTTTGTGTGCTATAGTCCACGCCATTTGCATGAATCTAGGATACCAGATTTGAATTATATTTTGCGGGGCCATAAGAAATAAACTAATGAACAACAACCATGACTTTAGCATGATCGTTACTCTTTTTTTGGCATTTTAGGGTAAAAACATTAGAATTCGGGGCGATTTTTAAATTAATGTATGTGTGCTATAGTCCACTCCATCTGTGTGAATATGGGCTACCCAATATGAATCGCCTAAAATTTTGGGATTCCATTAAAAAAATGATCTAATTAACAATAGTTATGGCTTCAGTATAACCGTTCCTCCTTTTTTGCCATTTTAGGGCCAAAAACTTAAATTAAGGCCGATTTTTTAAATTTTCGTGTGATATAGTCTATACTATCTACATGAATCTGGACTACCGAATTTAATTCGCCTAAAATTATGCAGGTCCATCAAAAGTGAGTTAATAAACATTAGTCATAGCTTCGACATGATCATTTCTCGTTTTTGGCAATTTAGGGCAATAAAACTAAAATTCAGGCTGATTTTCAAATTTTCGTATGCTTTTGTCCACGCCATCTGCATGCATCCGAGCTGCCGGATCCGAATTGCCTAAAATTTTGCAGGGTCATAAAAAATGATCTAATGAATAATAATCCTGGCTTCGACATGATCGCTACTCACTTTTGGCGTTTTG
Organism: Nicotiana glauca; assembly: GCA_026770625.1. Taxonomy (NCBI): domain Eukaryota; kingdom Viridiplantae; phylum Streptophyta; class Magnoliopsida; order Solanales; family Solanaceae; genus Nicotiana; species Nicotiana glauca. The sequence goes on from MU725941.1 coordinate 153,012, forward strand.
GGCCAAAAAACTAGAATTAAGGCTGATTTTTAAATTTTCGTGTAATGTCCACGTCATATGCACGAATCAGGGCTACCAGATCCGAATATACTAAAATTTTGCGGATAATCATGGCTTCGGAATGCCAGTTCCTCTTTTTTGACATTTTAGGACTAAAAACTAAAATTCATGTTGATTTCAAAATTTTCATGTGATAGAATCTATGCCATATGCATGGATTGGAGCTACCGGATTCGAATTGCCTAAAATTTTGTGGAGCCTTTAAAAAATGACTTAATTACTAGTAGTCCAGGTTTTGGCATGAACGTTCCACTTTTTTGACATTGTCAAACAAATGGAATTCGGGCCGATTTTTAAATTTTTGTGTGCTATAGCCACGCCATATGCTTGAACCCAGGCTATTGGATCAGAATCGCCTAAAATTTTGTTAGTCATAAAAAAGACTTAATGAACAATAATCATGGTTTCGGCATGACCATTCCTCTTTTTGGCATTTTAGAGCCAAAAAACTAAATTCATGTCCATTTTAGATTTTTCATGTGCTATAGTCAGAATCGCCTAAAAGTGTCGGGCAGAGTGCTGCTAGTTACAGCGAGCACCGGTGTTCGAATCCCCGTTTCTACATTTTTATGGTATTTTTATTCAAGTTACTTTTTGACTTCTTTGTTACTTTTGGACTTCTTTTGTCCCTTCCCATCCAAAGAGGCTGTTTCTTATCATTAAAAGATGAGGACCCATCTAATTCATATTATTAAAAGATGAGGACCCATCTAATTTATATTATTTTCTTGTTGTGTACTTCTTGTGGTTTTTTAATAACCTTATTTTCTTTCCTGATCTTCACGAAACATCAAAACATTTCACTTTTCAACATGTTCTTCTTTCCCAAAATTTTAAAGTTAGGGTTTCAAAAGAATCAAAGCAAAGGCTCTTCTTCTTGGACATAATTTGCAATCAATTCTCTTTGTTTTGCTGGTATGAATCTATGGCTCTTTCTCAATAATAATTCAATATTTATTATTTATAAGTTCAAGAATCTTCCCTGTTCTTTGTTCTTACATTTTGGTTCCTTATAAGAAATTGGTAGCATTTTGAGTTTTATCATTAATTTCCATGTCTAGCAATTATTTAGGTTTGTTTGGATAACTATTAACTAGTTAACTTCTTTCATTCAATCTAACAAGATTAAAGTACCTCTGCTGGAGTGTAATTTATTTTTTGTATTTTTGTAGGATTTTTTTAGTGAGGGTGGATATGATTACGAAATTTTTCAAGGCTATTCCAACTCATCAAACATCTGGATTTGGTTCTAGTCCTCCTACGCCGAGTTCTTCTCCAAGTCCAACTATTCATGACAATATCTATCCTTCGGCAATATTAAACAAAGAAAAAATGTTGAATTTGAATCTTGAACCCGATCCTGCAGAAAGAAAGCAAATTTCAGAGTATCCTCTGAATTTACGTGACCGGGTAAGGAGACATTATATTCAACAAGGGCCTTGTCAACCTTGTAATTGTAGCTTTCCAAAAAGAGATTTTGGTGGATTTATGCGTCAATTTAATCTTGAATGGTTTAAAACTTTATACTCTGGATGGTTAGAATATAGTATTAAAATTGATGCAGCATTTTGCTTATGTTGTTACTTGTTTAAAAATGAGCATGGAGGACATGGAAAAGTTGGGGATTCTTTCACAAAGAGTGGTTTTAGAGCTTGGAATAAAGCTATAGAAAGGTTTAACACACATGTTGGAGAGGTGGATAGTCTTCACAATCGATGTTTTAAGATGATGAGAGATTTAATTAATCAAGAACAATCAATTCTAACCTCTTTTGACAAGCAGTCTGATAAAATTAAAAGCGATTATCGAGTTCGGTTGAATGCTTCAATTGATATGGCAAGATTTCTTTTAAAACAAGGAATGTCTTTCCGGGGCCACGATGAAGGTGAAACTTCTACTAAAAGAGGAAACTTTGTAGAACTCTTACAATGGTATGCATATAGGGATGATGAAGTGAAAAAAGTTGTGCTACAAAGTGCTCCACAAAATAACATGATGATTGCTCCAAATATCCAAAAAGAGATCGTGAATGCTTGTGCGAAAGAAATAATGAAAGCAATAGTTGAAGATTTGAATGGAGATTATTTTGGAATTTTGGTTGATGAATCTAAGGACGTCTCTCATAAGGAACAAATGGCTCTTGTTCTGCGGTATGTCAACAAAGAAGGCAAACTTATTGAGAGATTTCTTAGTATTGTTCATGTTAAAAAAACAACTTCATCGTCATTGCAAAAAGCAATCTATGATTTACTTTTAGAGCACTCATTGAGTCCATCTCAAATACGGGGACAAGGTTATGATGGAGCTAGTAACATGCAAGGAGAAATCAATGGTTTTAAAACTTTAACTGAAAGATAATCCTTCGGCATATTGTATACATTGCTTTGCCCATCAATTGCAATTGACTATTGTAGCCGTTGCAAAAAAACATTGTGATGTAGATCAATTTTTTGATATTGTTGCTAATGTCTTGAATATTGTTGGAAGTTCTTTTAAGCGTAGGGATATGCTTCGAGAGGATCAGGCAAAAAAATTAGAGGAGCTACAAGTGCTTGGTGAAGTTCATACAGGAAGTGGACTAAATCAAGAACTTGGACTCCAAAGGCCAGGTGATACTCGATGGGGTTCTCATTTTAAGACAGTGCGTAACTTTATTACATTATTCTCGTCTATCATTAATGTACTTAAGTTTCTTGCAAGTGAGGGTGCAAATTATCTAGAGAGATCAGTGGCAAAAAGTTTAGTGAATGACATAAGATCTTTTGAGTTTGTTCATATGATGCACTTGATGTTAAAATTATTGGCAATTACAAATGATTTGAATATGGCTTTGCAAAGAAAAGATCAGGATATTGTAAATGCTATTAAGCTTGTTGGTTTCGCCAAGAGGCAATTGCAAGGGATGAGAGAATCTAAATGGGAATCTTTGATAAATGATGCCTCTTCATTTTGTTCCAAGCATGATATTGTGATCCCTGAAATGGATAAGAACTATCATCTTGGAAAGTCAAAGCGCAGGAGTTCAAGTGTTACATATTCTCATCATTTGCGTGTTGAAGTTTTTAATACTGTTATTGATTTGCAACTTTCAGAGCTTAACAGTCGTTTTGATGTAGTGAATAGTAATCTACTTCTTGGTATGGCTAGTTTGAGTCCGGATGATTCTTTTGCAAATTATGATAAAGAAAGAATTATGAAACTTGCTACACTTTATCCTCATGAGTTTAGTGGTTCAAAGCTTGAAGATCTCAGTTACGAGCTTGACAACTGTATTCTCTTTGTGAAAGAAGACAACGATTTCTCTAACTTGAAAGGACTTGGAGATCTTTCAGAAACACTAGTTGAAACAGATTTGTACAAGACTTGGAGACTTGTTTTTTTGCTTGTGAAGTTAAGTCTAATATTGCCTGTCGCTACTGCAACGGTAGAAAGAGCCTTTTCTTCAATGAAGTACATAAAAAATGACTTGCATAGCAGAATTGGTGATGAATTTTTGAATGATTGTTTAGTTTGTTATATAGAAGATGAAGTATTTGAAAGTGTACCCAATGATGCGATTATTGAGCGTTTTCAAAGCATGACAACCCGTAGGGTACAATTGTAATGGTGATATTTATTGAATATATATTATGTTAGATGGTTCGATACTTTCTATATATATATATCATTGTTCCTAAATCTTGAACCCATAAAGTTAAATTCCTGGATCCGCCTCTGGCTATAGTCCCATCCATCTGCATCAACCGGGGCTACCAGATCTGAATTACCTAAAATTTTGCAAGGCCATCAAAATTGACCTAATGAATAATAGTCATGGCTTTGGTATGTGTTTTTTTGGCATTGTAGAGCTAAAAAACTTGAAATCGACTGATTTCCAAATTTTGTGCTATTCACGCCATTTGTATGTATTCGGACTGTTAGATTCGAATGATCTAAAATTTTGCGGGGCCATAAAAAATGACCTAATGAACAATAGTCGTGACTTTGACATGGTCATCCTCATTGACCTAATGAACAATAGTCATGACCATCCCTCATTTTTGGCATTTTAAGGCCAAAAACTAGAATTCATACCCATTTTTTAACTTTTCGTGCGTTATAGTCCACGTTATATGCATGAATCCGGAAAATCAGATCCGAATCGCCTAAAATTTTACAGGGCCATACAAAATGACCTAGTGAACAGTAGCCCTAGCTTCGGCATGACCATTCCATATTTTTTCGCATTTTAGGGCCAAAAAATTAAAATTCGGGTCGATTTCCAAATATTCGTTCGCTATATCTACCTGAATCCGGGTTATTGATCCGAATGCCTAAAATTATGCAGGGACATAAAAAATGACCTAATGAACAATAGTCATGGCTTCGGCATGACTATTTCTCATTTTTGCATTTTAAGGCCAAAAATTAAAACTGGGGTTGATTTTTAAATTTTCGTGTGCTATAGTCCACGCCAACTACATGAATCTGGGCTACCTAAATTTTGGCATTTCAGGGCTAAAAAATCGAAATTCGGTTTGTATGCTTTACTCCACGCCATCTACATAAATTCGGGCTAGAGGATCCAAATTGCCTAAAATTTTGCGGGGCCATAAAAATAACCTAATTAACAATAGTTATTGTTTCAGCATGACTGATCCTCACTTTTTTGAATTTTAAGGCCAAAAATAGAAATTGAGGATAATTTCTAAATTTTCGTGCCGTAAAAAATGAAGCTAAGGAACAATAGTAATGGGTTCAACAAGAGCGTTCCTCATTTTTTATCCACACTACCTATAATATATCACTCCTACTTAGCATATAATCGTCAAAGTGGTTCATTAATATTTGTTCCGTCAAGTTAGAGATCTTCAAATAGAAAAAATTGTCAGTTATTTACTGAATTGTCAATTAGGTGCAAGTTTAAGAGGCAAAGGCCATTTTGCCTAAAATCTACACACTTCAGCTGCCGGACAAAACTCAACAATGGTGAGAGCAGCACCTCCACCGCCCATCTGCTGACGTGGACAGAGCTCCCGCCGGCGAACAACTCCCCCTTCACTGCCACCTCCGGCGATCGTTCTCCACCACCGGCGACCAATTCCCACAGTTTTCGACCATAAATGTTTTGATTGTTACACAACAACAAGCTATTGATTTAAGAGAAGAGCATTATTAAGGAAAGTGGCAAATTTTCCGTTCTTTTTATTTTTATCCATTATTACTCAGTTCTGTCTCAATATTACACGTATTTGTTCTACCAATTATTGTCAATTGCTATCCTTGACTGGGGAGAGGATTGCTAGTCTGCTACAGGGGCTTTATTTATTTTTCTGAAAAAACTAAAAAAAACATTAGTGAGAACTTTTGAAAAATAAAAAGTGTATTCTGGAAATTTGCCACTGTATTTTCTTAATCACCCAGAAATTTCGAGGTGGTGGGGGTTTGGCCATCAAAATTTAGTGGCAGGTAACCAATCAAGCTAATATGAATTCAGATATTCTGATTAACCAGCTACTCCCTCCATTTCAATTTTGATGATATAGTTTGACTTGACATGTTCTTTTATGATATTATTGTCTTGTCTGTTGAGGCGAGGGTTTTTTGGAAACAACCTCTCTATGTCTCCGGGATAAGTTGTGTGTACACTCTGTCCTCTCTAGACCCTACTAGTGAGATTCCATTGAGTCGTTGTTGTAGTTTGACTTGACACAAAGTTAGAAGTTAAAGAAAAAAAAATAACTTTTGTAAAATATGTAGTGCTAAAAGCTTTAAGGGCAAAAATTTAATTGCTCATGATATTTAGCTATGAAAACGTGGATAGAATTGACCGTTTATCTTCTTTTTGGAACAAATTAACAACCAAAGAGGTTCGTCTCAATTGATAAGAGGAAGGTAATTATTGATTAAGCCAGTGGTTGTCAATGAAGTCAAGTCTTTCTTTGTTTAATATAAAATTAACTTGGTGGTAATATGATTGCAGACACCATTTCAATCAGTCCAAGGTATGACATCTTTCTTTGTCTTCCCACTTCTTTCTTTGATTTATTAATCTCTAATCTCCATTAAAACCAGCTAAGTGAAAGTACTGTATATAACCAACTTGATTTGTAATATACTAACACCCATGTGGTATAATATTGTATTTCCCTAATTGAAGTTGTCATCTCATCCAAATTAGTCAAATCTTTAGTTCTTGTTTTCAATTACTTGGTAATTTGTTTGCACATACTATTTGAGGTATGCCTTTTTATGTCTTCTGAGGTATTTTTCTTGGTTACTGTACTGTATGTTTTGTGCTTTATCCATTTGTTGATTGTTATTCATATTAAGCTTCTTATATATCTTTCTCCAAGTATTTCTTATATTAAGTTTTAGCTTTTTGCGCTACTAGAAATCTAATTTTAAGTATTTCTTTTTAAAATAATACTAGGAGAAAGTATACATCAATGTTTGCAGTTCACCTCTTGAATAATAGTTCCAACTTTGGCTACCTGATATAAAGAGTTCATTTGTGGAACTTTAATGCTTTCTAATTCTGTTTAGAGATATAATTTGACCAGAATTTTCAAGTAAAGTTCCTTTTCCAGATTTTGATGTCGGAAAATCCAAGGATGCAATATGTTGGATTTTGTAGAAATCTGATGTTCCAAGTTTAGCTCTTTTGACTTACTGCAGTATTTTCTTCATACTGCTTTTTAATAAAACAAAAAAAAAAGTAGGGTGCAATATGTGGCAAGGTTTCCTTAGTATTTTCATTACAAATACATACTATTCAATCCGTTTCAATATATGTGACACACTTTCCTTATAAGTTCGCTCCAAAAAGAATGACACATTTTTATACTTGGAAACATTTAATTTATACTTCTCATTTTATCCTTAATCAAAAGCTTTTATAGTCACACAAATGTTAACATGTTTATGACCGTAAGTTTCAAAAGTCTTATAGCCACATAAATGTTATGACATGTTTAAGGTTACAAGTTTCAAAAATCTTTTTTTTTTCTTCTTAAATTCCGTGTCAAATCAAACTATATCGCATAAATTGAAACGAGGGGTAGATGCTATCGATTTTCTTTAGAAAGTAGCTTTCATCTTATAGCATCTCGCTTGTTGTGGAAAATAGGGTGTTGGTTTGGTCTTCAATGGGTAATGCCAGGCATGGTCAAAGAAGTTCCGTTTGGCTGGATCTTAGTTGCTCCACGAGCACTGATGTGGACCGTATCGAGAGAGAGTAATAGGAAAGTTTTTGATAGAATTGAGAAGGAATTTGTACACTTGAGGAGTAGCCTTTTATCACTTATTTCCTTTTGGTGCACCCACATGATTCCTCTAGCTATGGAACATTGGGTGTCGTTCGTACAGAACCATAGTTTTTGTGCATTGAGGGTGAAGGATAGATAGTTTTAAAAGATTAATAGCCTGGAAATATGGGTACCAGATCTAGTAAAGACTATTGTTTCACTTATCTTTAACCAAATTCTAAGGATTAGTAGTGAAAAACCATGTGTAGTAACATTGATGACCCAATATTTTTTAAAGATACAAAAAGACTCTCAATTTCTTTTTATATGATCAAGTCGTAGAATCGATTGAGATTTGAGACAATGATGGCTGAAAATCTACCTGATGTTCTCTCTGTTTGCAACTTTGTTTATCATGTTATATATACTATTGATGTCCTGCAACTTGCATCTTTCAGGTCATAATTGGAATAGAGTAGATATGGCTTATGCTAGTATTGTTTCTCTTATGAGAACGATAGAAATACTCTTGACATCCAATTCGCCAATGCAATCTCTAATTTGTGACCACAAAGAAGAATTTCTCGCTCTTCAGGGAAAAGTTAGTTCCCTGGAAGTATTTCTCAAGAATTTTGAGAAAAGCAATGATATTGAGAAAATGGCATATTTGGAATCGCAGATAAAAGACGTTACAAATGTTGTGGAACACACAATTCAACTGAGACTAACAGAAGCTGTAATGGCAAATGATGAAATGCAGAAAGAAAAGGAACATAAGAGGCTTTTTGATAGCCTAAATCAAGTAGCAGAGGAGATTGATCATGTCCAGAATGAGTCATCAAACATTCAAGATTATAATACGGCAAGCCATTATCAAAGGAAATGGTTGCTGCAGAAACTGACACAATATGGTGGCTCGTCTGATAATCCCAAAGTCATCTCGATCATCGGGATGGGGGGCATTGGTAAAACGACTTTAGCAAAAGAAGTTTACGATTATGAATCAATTCTATTTCATTTTGATGTTCGTGCCTGGGCTACTGTATCTCAACAGTATAATGTAAAAGATATCCTGAAAAACCTTCTGCATTCCACAACGCGTGACAGATTTTACACGGATGATAAGTCAGAGCTAGCAGACATGCTACGAAAAAGTTTAAAAGGTAAGAGATATTTAATTGTCATGGATGACATGTGGAGCAGTAACGCATGGGATGATGTGAGACATTGCTTTCCAAGTGACAACAAATGGAGTCGAATATTGTTGACTACCCGTAACAAAGAAGTAGCTTATTATGCTGGTACAGAGAATCTTTCTTTGCAGATGGACCTCATGGAGAGTTGGAACCTTGCCAAAAGTATGGTGTTTGCAAATGAGGCATTACCGTTTGAGTTCGAGACTATTGGGAAGCAAACTGTAGAGTATTGCACAGGGTTACCACAAGCTATTCTCGTGATTTCTGGGCTTCTCTCCAGATATAAATGGACAATCGAAGATTGGAAAAATATAGCTGAAGATGTCATGTCATTTGTCACAAAAGATCCATATGAACGATATCGACATGTTCTTGGGTTGTGTTACAATTACCTAACCAGTGACCTAAAAGCATGCCTTCTGTATTTTGGGATTTTTCCAGAAGTCAGTGAGATTTCGGTGAAGAGTTTGGTGAGATTCTGGATGGCTGAGGGTTTCCTGAAGTCAGAAAAAGAGTTGGAAAGAGAGGCTGAGAAGTGCTTACAAGATCTTATCGACAGACATCTAGTTCTTATCTGGAAGAAAAGTTTGGATGGCAAAAAAATTAGATCATGTAAGGTTCATGATCTAATACATGAGCTGTGCTTGAGAGAATTAGCTCAAAGCCAAGACGTTTTTGTCATAAATGACATTGTATTTCATAAATCCTATGGAGATGGTGATTCAGATGCAAAAAAAGCTCAAAGCCATGCTTCTCCTTCAGAATGTCATTATCTCAGCACGCATAAAATGCGACCTTTTAAGCGATGGACTGATGATAGAATGTGTTTGGCCCTTCTTACCCCCGAACATGACCATATGATAAGCAGGCAGACAGATGATGATGAGTACACTCTCTTGAAACGAACTCGTTCCATTTTCTCTTTTTGTCTTAATTCAACTTTTACTCTCAATTCAGAGCTTATTCATTTTAGTTTACTTAGAATCTTGGACTTGGGTACCACAAAGTTAAGAAGTTTCCCTCCACATGTACTATGTCTCATTTGGTTGAGGTACCTAGCATTGTCCGGCATCGGGGGGGATTTTTATGTACCTCCAGAAATTTGCAGATTATGGAATCGCAAACGCTCATTGTTAAATGGTATAGTCATAGATATGTGACTTTTACGGAGAAAATTTGGGAACTAATGCAATTAAGGCAGCTCAGACTACGTAAATTTTATTTGTCAAATCCTCCAAAGGAATCTGATGATGAGGAGAGATACTTGGCTTTTTCAAACATACATACTATTTCTGGCTTGTCTCCAAGTAGTTGCACAAAGGAGGTTATTTCAGGGACTCGGAATGTTAAGAAGTTAGTAATCTATGGACCTGCCAATGACTATAATATCTTTCGAGAATCTAGACTTTTCGACAATCTTGTCCATCTACATCAACTTGAAACATTGAAGTTTAAACTTATGTTTTGGCGGTTAAAGGACAAAATTTCACCAGTAACCATTTCAAGTGCAAAAGCTTTTCCAGTAACACTCAGGAAGTTAAAGCTGAAGTCAACTTTTGTAAGGTGGGAGGACTTGAACATCATGTGTGAGTTGCCTAACCTTGAGGTGCTGAAGTTGATGTGGAATGCTTGTATTGGTGAAGAATGGTATCCAATTGAAGGAGGATTTACTCGATTGAAGCTTTTGCTAATTGAGAATTGTGATCTCAAGTACTGGAAAGCCACAGATGACAATTTTCCCGTCCTTGAGCGCCTCTTGATTAGACATTGCTATAGCTTGGACGAGATACCCATTGAATTTGCAGATATTTACTCACTGCAACTCATTGAGTTAACTGGTTGTACAACCAAACTCGAGGCTTCTGCTGTACGAATTCAAGAACAACAAGAAGAACTTTTGATCAAACGCGTGGATGTCCGTATCTCATGTAAGTATAACATTATATTCCAGAATGAACTTTCCATAATTGCTTATTAACATTATAACCTCCTGTGGTGATTTGGTGGTTGAGGGTGGGTTTTTTTCTGTGGGGGGGGGGGGGGGGGGTTAAAAACCCCCCCCC
>MU725942.1:0-13172 GCA_026770625.1 Nicotiana glauca
ATAGTAGCCTACCTTTGGTCTCAGGTTCGCTACTTGCTAGCCTAGAGCTGACCCTGGCTGTGATCAAGAAGTCTGTAGCTAATTCTAGTTTCGGGGTCGCCAAAGCATTGAGAGATAGAAGGAATGCTTTGTCTAACCGCAATGCTTGTCTGGCCTCTCCAGCCAAATTGAGAAATTCTGAGAGAAATTCATCCTTCGTTCTATCTTTTTTTTCTGAAAGGCGGGTCTTNTGATCCCGAAACGCAGAGAGTTCGGCTCTCTTTTTTCGCTCATTCAGATGAATAAATTCCGTGAAGACGACGAGAGATGCCTCCTGCTCTTTCCGTTCCTTCTCTTTCGGAGTGGAGCACTCCTCTTTGTTCTCTTCCTTTCTTAGCGAGCCTTCACGTGACGTGAACGGTACCTATGAAGTGGAATCCCTTTGTCTTGGCTTCCAATTCATAAGGGAGTTGCGTTCTGAGGGACTCAAAATATCCACAGCTATTGTCAAGATTGGGCATACTAAACAATGACCCAATTGAGACCGTGGCCACACCTTGATAAAACAGTGATGATGTGGTCAACCCTGGATACGTGGCTCTTCGATGGGGGAAGGACCACGCTAGTCGTCTGAGTGTGTGGTGTGTAGTGGGTGCGTCTTAGTGTCTTCTTACTACGAAAAAGAAATGAGAAAATATATGATTCTCGTTCTCGAAACTCCACTCTTTTTCTCTTTCAAACCAGGAGGATTGGCATTTGTCCAAGATGTGATCTATCTCTTTCCTTGGCCTTCTTTCTATTTAGATCCCCGTTCGTGATCCCAGCCCTGGAATCACTTCACTCTTTATTCAAAAGAATAATAAAGTAAAGAAGAGGTTCAAGACAGAACTGTGAGCAGGGATATATAGCTATTTAGCCTTAGAGAAAGGCTGACTTGAGAGCCCTAGTCCCTTACTTTTAGAGAAGAAGGACAACTCCGTTCGTGATTCCCGGGTGGGGATCACTTCACTCCTGTGCCTGTAGAGTCTTCTTGCATCTTTCCTTGAAAATCGACTAAGCGCAAATAGAAGCATCCATGAGCGAGAACTAGAACAGATAGGACGAATACGTGACCAGTAAATGAGATGGGAGGCGTGACTACCGTGCTCGCTCTTATGTTGAAAAGTACCTCTTATCCGCCCTAAAAACGTGCGAGAATTGCAATGCAAGCGGCGAAACTGCAGCAACAGCCCCTCTCCTTACAGTCAAGTGGCTGAACGCCCCTCGAATCTTGTCTTCGGTTGCTAACCACCTGCGCAAGGGCCTTGTTATTTATAGGAGAGATTAGGGAGATGAGGCAAGGAAGGGATCAAGGAAAGCCCCGCCAAGAATTCGATGTTCGATGATAGAATCTTTGGAATCGTTAGCAAAAAGAAAAGCCGACCTTTTCTTTTGCACACTTTTTTACATTTCAGTTTAGATACCTTGCTCGACTTGCGCCTTTGCACGCTCGACCGCTCCCCCACCCACCTGGCCCATTCTAGCGGGGAATAACCTCAATCCGTAGAAGCTGCATCCTCAAGGGCTGAGTGATTATGCCACTGATCAAGATATCAACCACATAAATAGGTAGTAAAATGCTTATGGACCCACGATGACGAAAAGTAAGTGATGCGTCGGACTTATAAAATCTTAGGCCAAACTAAATGTTCTTCAGTGAAGACAAGAAAGCTTTTAAGTGTAGACGACTACTTGTACTTGAAATTCCATTCCTTTATCCGGTGGGAGGGTTTAGAGCTAGTTAAGCCAATAGCATATCTAGCAAAAGCTTCAGTAACACTAGCTACATCAGTAGATCATTGATTAGCATACCTCCTCTGAATAGTCTACGTGGACCCTAGTTTCTATTACTATTAATTCTAATTAATCCAGTAATGCATACAGCCTTGACTCTCTTAAAGAGCAGGAGGTTTAGCGTCAACTCATTCAATGAATGTTCTTTCATTCACCACACGGATGAATCCTACTCTGTATTTTCCAGCGGACAGTCATTTGTCTAAAGAGAATAGACGTATAGCAGCTCTCTCTCATAACAGAATGAAAGCAAGCAAGAACGAAATGAGCGCTTACCCTATCGACCGAAACTACTATCCTAAAATAAGAAACTCTTAAATTAAAGAACTACAGGAAAGGTAATATACTGAGCTAGCCTCCCGTTATGCACCAATGCTTGAACAGGACCGTTAACCTTTACCAAAAGAAAGAAGAGCTATTGGTCAGTTTCCTATAGTTGACCGATACAGCTCGACCGATTGAGACAGGGCAGATGCGACCGATGGAAGGGATCTAATTTGAAGAAGTAAGTCATTTGTGGACTGATTCCGACCCTTTACCAGAAGACAAGAGATTCGCGGTATGGCTTTAGAAAAGGTATTCATTATACGGATATCGTTTAACGAATTGCCCGATTGCCGATTCACTGCACCTACCAATGATGCCTTTCACTTTCAGACAGTTCCTCGCGCATGAAAGGACTTCACTTAGAAAGTAAAGATAAGAAAGTATAAAGGATGGTCTACGATCAGGGAATGCCTTTTTTGTTAAAGAGAATTGGCCGTAGAGAGAGCGCCTATCTCTCATAAGAGAAGGAGAGCCACTTTTTTTGATAGTATATTAATGAGTAGGACTTAAATTTCAAGCGCTCCTAGCTCAGAAACCACACACAGACAAAGACATGGAGGCCCAAAAAACTCATAAATAATAGACTAAGAAATATACGTGACATACACTTCCTGTGTGAAGTTTTCATCTTAATGAATCAAAGCAGTTTGTAAAATGCTACTTTTCTTTCTGCAACAAGTAAGACTACTTTTTCTTATCATACACCCTTATGAATGAATGAATCTAAAAAATTAGACTCCTAAACTAGTCCCCCTCCTCTCTTTCTTCAAAGACAGAGGTACACATCACAGGAAAAAAACCCAAAAACAGAAAGAGAAAGAAGTAAGTCAAAAAATAGGAAATACTGCTAGATGGCTAGCAGATTAGCAGCAAAGTACGCTTTTACTTCCTTTTGGCACAACAAAACAAGGTAGTAATATGGGAGAAAGTGGTCCAGTAATCTTCTCCAGCAGGGTGGCCATAGTGATATAGAGTGGGTTCCGAATAAAAACAGAGCGAAGAGGGAAGGCAAAAGCTATGACATTGGAATCCGCTTCAAGGTAAGCCCCACTCTACTGAATTGGAGAATTCCAGAGCACGTATCAAAGAGTGCTCCAATGGCAGTGGGGGCACAATTGAGAGAATTTCGACGATTAGAAAAGAAAAAGAAGAAAGTTAGTGTTCAATGAGCTCGAGATAGCTGCCTGATGAGAGGAAGGGACGCCGGGTACAGTCTTTCTTTGGTTCCAGCCCCCCGGTTACATCAAAGCACACCAGTCAACACTGTACTATAGCGCTTACACCTGTGAGTTGGCACGATAATATCGTATATAAATAAAACACCTGAGTTGGCGAAATAAAAAAAAAAGCTAACGCTAACTAAGTGTTTAGTTACCATGCCCAAAAGTCCCATGCCTTTCTTGGTTGGATAAACAAACCCAACCGGCGATTTCCTACAAGTCTCTCTTTTTGTTTGGGGGGAGCAGAGCAGTCAAAGAATGAACCAAACAAAATGATTGGTCTTGTTGTACACTCACTCTTAGTAAAAATTTCCTGTTTGATGTTCGTGTTCGCAGATATGATGCAAGGAATAATAGACTTACATCACGATGTCTTTTTCTTCGCTATTCTGATTTTGGTTTTCGTATCATGGATCTTGGGTCGCACTTTATGTCATTTCTACTATAAAAAATTTATAAATTCATGGGTACCTAAGATTGAGAAAACTTGGACCATTTTCACGTGTATTGTTTGCTTGTCTATGTATTTCGCAGGGTTGATGCAACTGGTAGAATGTGCTGACAACTCATTAGATCTGGAATTTCGCTTAGGCCCCCCAGGAACGCCGCTAGAAAGGGGGGAAGCGTCTCTTCCAAATCTAAATGAGCTTCCCGACATACTATATGAACAACAGATTCTAATTCAAGACTCTGATTTTTTCAACGTTGAACTTGAGCAGAAGGAAATGGCTTCTCTAATGAATCGACTTCCTAAGGAAGAACTTTATAACGTAATCAGGGAAGACTCCATTCGAAAGCCACTAAACGAGTTCAACGCAGAGCAGCAAGCACGGTTAAGGGATATAGCTATTAGGCACTTTTCATTAAAAAATGAGATAATCGCGAAAATGAAATCTCTTTATCCTAACGATGAATGGGATTTTACAAAAGTCATTCGAGAGAAATTCTTTTGTGGACGGCAAAAAGATCGGGAGTCTTCTTGGAAGATCTCAAAAAGATGCTTGCAGCTTTAAATGAAGAGGGGAAATCCGCGGGTTGCGCAAAAAGGCTAAAATTTAATATCACCAATTGGAAAGAATGAGAATTCATTACTATTTTATGCATATTTACTATCGAAGTATGTTCCACTTTGGACTTGGTCATGCGAGGGATCCCCCCAGAAAACATAAGAAAGTCGATACGCTACCTCTGAACGGAAGGGCCCCCGTTATCTAGTTTTTTTCGCTGAATAAATGAGAGAGAGTGGGAGGGCGGGTCTCTTCCCATTGGGCGTGCTTGGATTATGGTTGCTACCGAGGACTTTCTGGATTTCTTTTCCGAGAAGCGAGACGCGCTAGACAAAAACCCCGAATGGGGCCCGGTAGAGAAAGACAGAAAAGAGATCGAGTTCATTGAGCAAGTCAAACTCGATCTTGCAGCACGCGGGCGCGAGTCTCCCGATATTCAAAAAATTCTTGGGTCGGGGTGAAATCCGGAGATCTACGATGGAAGGGGTCTTCGACTGGGGTGAAGTCGTAACAAGGTAGCCGTAGGGGAACCTGTGGCTGGATTGAATCTTTCGCGATGGAAATGCACTCTTCCCCCAACTTCTCCCGAAAGTGAATATTTATGTAAACCGAAAAGCGCATAATCACTTAAGAAAGGGACAGTCTCCTCGACTGATAACCGAGCAATCCCAAAAGGAGACCACATGGCGACCCATCCATAGGACTAATCTACCAAATGAACCCCTCCCTGGGCAACAGACTACTTCTTTTTAGAGCGGGCTATTTCTAGGGTGAGGAATATATTTCTATTTAACTACTCCATCTGGTCAAGAGCCAGCATCTCAATGCAACATTATTCCATTCTCAGTCTGTAGTGCTTCTGCCAGCTAATGCTAATAGAAGATAAGAGATTGTTGAAAGTAACTGAACAAGGTTGTACAACTTTGGTTCATTAATATCAAGTCTAAAGGGTCATGTATCCATAGTAAAAGTCCCCTGTGATCAAGCATAGTTTGTGAAAGTGGGATCTTTTTTTCCCACTTTAGCTCAATTGCATTGTGAACCTTCTTTGCTCAATCGCTTTCCTTAGGCACATGTCTTCAAGTCTTGTAGAACTTGATGAAGAGGAGCGGAGATGGAATGAAAGAAGCAATGAGAGAGCCTAATTCCCTCCTGACCGAGTATAAGCATGTTCCATTGGCCTTTATTACATTAGATTAGTGGGACTACGGCTGGCTCTTTCTCCTCAATCGGTGGAAATGCCATTCATAACATCTTTGGCAACCTTTCTTTCACAGGTGGCAGAATTATAGACCATATAACCTTGCCAACTAAAGCGTCCTACTCTACTGCAGTAAGGGCTTAAGCGATCGAAGTGACCTAACCTGGCTCTATCTAGAAGGTTGGAATCTTCCGGGTCTATCTACTCTTCAATACCTTTGCCTCAACTGGGATTTTAGACCTTTGTTTTTGGTACCAAAAAGTGATTCTCTTCTTGCATGATCGAATGAAAGGCGGACTATAGGCAATCGTTCTCAACGAGTGGAAAGGGTGCTTTTCTCTCTCCTCTGATGATGATTCGAAAAGAATCAGAACAATCTCCTCATGCAAAACACCAATCTATGTGTCTTTGCTCCTCATCCTTTTTTACCTTTGTCAGTGAGGGTAAGCGGTCATACTTGCTTTCCCTTCTTCCAGGATCAAATGCGAAAATGAGACCTCCCTTTCGGTCCTATTTTATTTAACCACCTCTTTGGAAGCCGCGTTTACCACTCGAATTGGCCAGACCAAAAAGTCAAGTGGGTCAGAACTCCTATGAAGTTTGAAGTTATAACCCAAGCGAGAGTCGTGGAAGAATTATTCTATAGGCAGAAATAAAGGCTTTCTTGGTTTCAGAATGGTTACAGGAAAACTCCATTTTTTCATGCTTCTATGGCAGCAAGAAGGGGAAGGAGCCCTTTCTGGCTAATATCTGCTGGTCACGGGTCGAATTAGAGTACTTCAACTTGGAAACTGAAATCCTACCTTTTCTTTATGCGTAAATCTGGTAAAAAAGCTCCCTTGCGGCTTTATAAGATTTCTTGAAAATCCGGGCATTTCGCTCCCTCCAAGTATTATATATGGTTTTCCAAAAAAAAGCAGTTTCGTAATAGAGCTAATGAGACCATGCCCCGGATAATGGTGCATCACCTACTCGGCCTCATCTTGCAAGGGCAAGGGGGATCCCCTGGCTATGAGGGTATTCAGCAAGTGCTTCCAAATCTCCTCAACATAAGGGCAACGATTGATAGTTGAAACCTCTTTTTCAAGTCTTGGGAGACTAGTTGCTTGGTTCCGACCATTTCCGCTAAAGAAAAAGCCATTCCTGACTAAAGAAAAGTCAAAACAAAAGGTAGGTGGTCAGACTTAGGGCATGTAGCATAGAAAAACCTTCGCCCTTAGCGAAGGGCTTTCTGAAAGCTCCATTTGAAGCAGGTGCCTAAACAGATGATTCCAGTTCAACTCATTTTTGAAATGCTAACTCAAGAGAAGGGGGGCCTCTGGCCCGGAAGATGCCTTATATGGATAGGGTATATACTACTACGATTGGCTCTATTCCCTGAGAGTCCCAATTTTCTTGAAAAAACGTGATACGCGGAACCTTGGTTCGTGAATTTTCCAGTTGGAATTCCTACATTTAGTATTTAGTAGTTTCACTCGACAGCTAAAATTCATGCTTTTGACGTAGCATCGGGTGTTCACTTGGAAAACCATTCTATAGTGCCCCATTTCCTATGATATCCAAACCCGAAATATGGTGCTTTTGCTGCGCCATTGAGAAATGAAAGCGCACTCAATCAATTACCATGCCGTGTCGTAAGACAAAAAGTCATCCGCAGGAGCTGAAAGCCACTTGACTCTAAGGAGAGGAGCTCACTATCAGGATGGATGGGTATAAGCGATTAGCGATAAGCTATAGTTTCCCTTTTGCCTCGAATGACTGCTTTAAAGTCAATTGTGATAGAGCTCTTTGAAAGGAGGTTAAGGCATCTGGATTAGGTTCCGGACTAAGGGACTGAATTGGCACCATCTTTTCAGCTATGTCAAAGAGTCATTTCCACGCCACTGATGTTGGAGTTGTCGAAGCTTGGGCTGTCTACTATGGAATGAGGCTAGCATTGGAAGCTTTCTTTTACCGAATAGATGTGGAGACAGGCAGTGCAATGTGGGAGCCGTGCTCCAACAAGACCCGAGCCTTGCATTGGACACATTGTGGATGATATTAAAGCTCTAATTTCTTCTTTTGAAGTTTCTAATTGAATGCTGATACTCAATGGTAAGAGGGTGGCACATCAATTAGCTAAACTATCCATTTCATCATCAGGGATGGGGAAAATATGGTTATAGGAGGTTCCTGAATAAAATTCCTCTAATAAAGCATGGAGTCCATATGTGTAAAGTTAGCTAGTGTGGATTCGCGTAAAGCTGTCAAACAACTTACATTCGCGGAAAACCCTGCTAGTAATAGCAATATATAATACAAACAAACCTTACAAATTCCTATGCTTCTAGCCAGCATGCCGTTACTAGTGGATTTAGTGGTAAACCTAGTCTATAACTATCCAATTCATATTCTTCTTGCCAGAAGGACCACCACCATTGATACATTGATAGTGGATTAAGTGGCAAACCTATACTATGCCCAAGTGCCGAGATACTTAAGTAATGGTACCCTATTGCTAAACATCCGGCTAGCCATATAATGAAGGGAAGAAGCCCATGTCTGGAGCTATGCCACTGTAGAATCATTAATATTCGCGGAAACTACTAAAATTCTCGGATCTCTATCAGAGACCAGGACAGGCACGAGAACTCAAAATATTATCGGAAGCTCTTATCAAAGGATTTTACCTCTGCTGGACCTAAAGCCTTAAAATCGGAACCTTAAAGGTAAAGGTCAGGCGCTACTTCCTTGGTGAAGTATCTCATTCCACAAAATTTGAACAAATCTCTCGTGCTTAAGACATGAGAATTGGAAGGCGTATCCCTTACGTACTTTTTCTTAGCGGGTGTGTTGATGATCCATAAGCCCTATTCACTCCTTTTTTCTTTTGAAAGCTGTCGACAGTCATGTTCTTATATTTCTTTACTGTTCCGTACTAAATTCCTTTGTTCACCAATCAACTGAAGAACCAATTAGTTGTAGCAGCACCTGCGACTGAAAAAGTAGCCCCGGAAAACATTCAAAAGAAAAGGTCTAGGGCTGGTTCCGGAAAGGGATCGAAGAGAATGTAGTTCATTCAAGGCTCAGACAGAATTAGTTAGAAGCACCTCTTTCTATTGATATTGACTTGATGTGATGCTCTCTTCTCTCGCCCGTAAACCATAGGAAACATCCGCAGCAGACATCTTCAAAAAAGCTGGTTGGAGTTGCTCATTCCCATTTTCCGTTTGGGCAGTTGGTCAGAAAGTACCTAGTTCAGTGACGCCTATTGCCTTCGTCTTATTCAAACGTTATTGCCAGAATGCCTTCAATCTAGTCATGTTTGAAGCAAGGAACCAATCGTCATGCTTAACTTAACATACACATTTTGTAGAACGTATGCCCCTCCTCTCTTTAAGTAGAATCAGGCTGAGCGATCTACTATGAAGATACAATAGGAAGGAAGATACAAATATAGAAGAGAGAGTCTCGCATCCCAAGTGGAACACAGAATTCATGCTCAACACAACCTAATTGGTGAGCGGATGACCTCCTTAGTTATTAGCAGCCAAACCCACTTTATTACGCTGGAGTCTTTTTTATACATAGTAAAAAAGAGGTCCTCAGGTCAACTCGCTTAAAAAAAGTCGATATTCAGTTGCTGTTCCGTAAGCCCTATTCACTCCTAGATGATACGAGGAATGAATCTCAGCAGGGGCCCATCAGCCCCATCTTTGAAAAGAGAAGAAAGATATGCAGCTTGCTTGCGGCTTTTAAAGGGATCTTTCCTTCCTTCTCTACCTACTTCTCAATACCCTCTGCCCTTTGGAAAAGAGCCCGAGGCACCTCTTTACTGATAAAAAGAATAGATAGAAAGAATGGGTTGGCTTAATACATGATTTGAACCACTAGCATCTACTTTCGAACCATTCGCCTCTACTCTTTGTTGTGAAGCTCATTCCCTGATCCCTACATCAAATGAGTCTGTTCTACGCTTTTAGGGTCGAAAGACTAAACCAAGACAAGTGAGCTAATGATGTCTCCTTCATCCGAAGATGAAAGCAGAATCTGAAATACATTGAGATCGCCGAAAAAGACATACAAAACTAGGAGAAGGAAGCAGCACCCAGCTCGATGAATCTGAAGCAGCAGATCTGCAAGACGCGGTCCTTCTTTCTTCTTTCTCAATTTAAAGAGAGGAGAGGAAGGGAGAAGCGAACGGTTTTTGATCATTTTATTGACGAGATTTTCAATGAAAGCTGAGATGGGGTAAGTGTGAAGAGTCAACTATTGCCCTACTTTTCTTATTTCTTAGAAGAATGGCCCCGGTATACTCCTAAAAAGGGGATTCTCGCTCTACTGAATCGAAAGAATGACTCTCGCGTTTGGAACAGATAAGTTCGATACAGATAACAAAGAATAGAAATTGGAGAGCAGGTTCCCTTCCCTAGTGGAAGCCCTCCCAGCCCAAAGGAAAATGCCCAGGTCATTTGAAAAAAAAAGATGCGTCAGTCACGCATCCTAATTGGTGAGCTTATGCCGGCCATAGTTCCTTCCCTGCTCTTAGTTTGCTTTTAAAGGCACCATTTTCGCGAGTAAAAAGAACATGTGGTTAACCGAATGGATCACAGTTTGCTGCTCCACAGTCTGAGTTCCTTGGTTCGCCCTTCCAGGCTTGGCTCCAGTCTCTACGGGCTCAGCAGTAGCTTCTTGGGCTGGGCCACCAGCTTGAGGCTGTTCCTGATGCTGGACTTCAGCAATGGTAGCCACTGCTTCTTCAGTCTGAGAATCTGCCTTTTTGTCGCTTGCGGCCTGGGCAGCTCGGTTCGGCCGAGCCTGTGGGCGTGGTGTTTTGTCCGTAGTTGGATCGGCAAATCGATTGGCTATTTGCCTTGCTTGGCTTACTTGCTTGATTGAAAGAGTTTTCCCGTTGGGCAGCTACTATGAATAAATGGATTGTCTCTATTGAACCTAGCCTTACTAAATATCGTAAGAAAAAAAGCCAGCCGCTGCAAGTGCTTGAGAATGAGTTCACGCTCTTCTTGTTACAGTAAGTGCTGCAATTGAATCAGCTCTTGATGCAATAGAATAGGAGTTCTTGGTGTAAGCGTAACCGCAGTTGACTAAATATCCGCCGTGGTTGAATCACAAGGAAGAAAGATGGTAGCGTAGGGTAGAGTAGATTCGACGCTATTCCACAAGGTTATCCGAGTTTACAGGTGTCGTTGCTTATCCCTTTCTTCATTAAGATGGAGTTGGTGTTCAGTGTACCCACCTACTCACTCGCGGAAGAGAAGAATAGATCCATTGGCGGGGGTGACTAACCGTGGTTCGGCTGTCGCCCTAAGGTTACGATCCGTTGGGTTGGGAAACCAACCTGGATCCACTTTCCTCCAAGATCCATACCGATTGAGAAGGAGATAAAGTTGAAAACAACCGAGATCGGATCTCTCACGGAAATTGTGAGGCCCCAATGTGGTCATTACTGATGTCTTTCTTGTACTAAATAACTTGAACAGAAAAACAGCATGTTATTCCCATTCAACCCACAGCAAATTTTCGGAAGATTGAGAAAAACTCTTTCGCATTTTATATGTAAAAATCTTAGAGTTCGAATTTCTATCGTTGTCTTTTTACTTTTTTCCGTATTAACCGTAAGCTATTTTTTCTTTCTTGTATTCGGCATTGATTTTAGTCTGATTTGGGGAAAACTCAAATCAATGCTACTGGTCAGGTCATTCCGCGTTCTCTTAAGTCGGCTTCTTGGTTGGGAGGTTCCTATTTTCGTTCTGGTTTTTCTTGTTGGTTTGGAACTGGATTCCAGCTTGCACATGAGACCTGAGAACGACTCCCCTTCCTTCCTCTTTTTCAACCTCCCTTCGGGAAGTAAGAGCAATTTTCCCTTGCCTTGAGCCAGTTCCAGTCATGAGATGACTTTTCCCTTACTCTTTTCATTCATAATCTCTCTCTGCTCACCGCTCTCCCTGTGGGTCGAGCCTCCTTTTCAGTCGCCCTCTACAACTAAGTTAGTTGAGCTCTTTCGGCTCCTAGACCAGCTTTGATCTTTCCTCCTGTTGGTTTGCTTACTTAAATATATGCATCCTTAGAGTCAGTCCCTTTTTTTGGAGAAAAATTCCGAGCCGGTAAGCAAGACAAAGCAAGTCAACGTGGGAAAAAGCTCTCTATGGCCATAGACCTGAATGGTTGGAGTGTGCAGGATCACTCCTGAAACTTTCTTCCTTTATATAAGGAATCCTCTTGGTTGGTCGAAGCTAGAAGACGGCTGGACGAACTGCTATTTTGCATAGGGAGAGTAAGATAGGCTAGGTGCTTTTACTCAACTCGTGAAGGTTCATTTCTAGTTAGCAAGGATAAGGAAGCAAAGGTAGAGTCCTTTAATAATATGTCTGTCATTACGTGCGACTATCTCCACTATAGAAAGAAAAAAAGGAAAGAACAACATTTTCAGCACATTTATACGAAAAAGTCTTCATTATTATATTAGCATAAGTAGTAAACATTTTTTTCTAGGGTTTTTGTCATACATGCAAACATAATAAATAAAACCAAACAAAGATAGTTAGCATAGATAGGAGTCTATCTCCAGTAGGCATCAGAGTAGATCTCCACTAAAAAAGACAAAGAACACCCTAAATTAAAACACATTACTTTGCGTCTACAGACACTTATTTAAACCTTCTAAAACTAAAAAGAGTCGACGGACTCTTCTATTCTACTCTCTCTGGGAATCCGAAGCTATGCGGGCGACCCGCGCAGTTAGTTCCCTTAGTTCCTGGAGGAGGGCCTCCTTCCTCTCTTCCAGACCGCGAATGTGGTTCCGGATCTCTTGCATCATCTTTGCTATGGCCTCAGGGTCGAGAGGAGGCAAATGCTCCCAGAACAGACCCAGCCTTTGCTCCGATTGGAGCTTCTCCTCTTCGACTTGAGAGATTTCTTGCGAAATTTCTTGAAGTCTTATAAAAGAATCCATGGCTACACTCAAAGATTTTTTTTGCCGACTTCTAAGTTCCTCTCCGTCTCCCTTTGCCAAATATAGACTGAAAGAAGCTTCTATTTATAGGCGTTGGAGGCCCTTAACTCTTTCTTATTATTAGAAATAATTGTTGTCTTAGTTTCATAACATGTTTCAACCCCGGCTTTTCATGAATATGGAACCCCATCCACTAGATTTTAGTGTGCTGAATAATTATCTACGTACTCCAATCCGTACGAAAGGCCCCCTTTCTTTTGGCGGGTATCGCCATGTGGCTTAATCCCGGATCACTCCTTAAGGAATAGGACACAATAATATAGCGCACATCAGATAAGAGAGTACCCCCTTTATTATAAGACAGGCCCCCCGCGTCCTTTCTTAAGAGATGGAGCAATCGTCACTCGACAGCTCAAAGCTGACCGGTACAACCTGCGTGCTTGCCTACTCGTCCCGGCCTATTTGTACCCAGCTACAATCTCTTCCCTTATAAAAGAAAAAAGGACCCCTCGGCCAATCGTCACTCGACAGCTTGAAAGCGGATCAGTACAAAACCATGTGATCTGTACTTGTTTACATACTGCCCCTTAGGCCTAGGGCTTCGTCGTACCCTGCTTACTCCTCTTTCACTTTCACTGGCTTCTACTTGTCTT